>APFE030775792.1:16970-44525 GCA_000404065.3 Pinus taeda
TGTTGTGCCCATGTAGTCCCCATATTGTTATTATTGTGCCCCATAGAAGCCCACTATTTTTATTATTGTGCCCTTACACTATTATTGTTATGTTGGCTCTGATTATATTATGACCCCTTAGACTCCTATATATAGAAAGGAGGTCTTGTCATTTGTATCATCTAAGAAATGTTGATTTGTGTAATGTAGAGGGGTTTCCCCCTCGAAGAGGCTTATTTCTAAGGCATTCATCTATCTTTTCTAGATTTTTGTGAGCTGGTTTCATAACACAATGTGGTCTCATACTCCCTCCAATATGATTCTCCTTGCCTTGGCTACACACTTCTTCCATCGTGCTAGATCTTGAGTATCAGCTAATGGTGGTTTCGGGATGTCATTATCGATAAATTCCTTCAATCCATTATCCTCCAACATTGCCTCCATGTCATCCTTCCAAGCAACATAATTTGAGCTTCCCTCAAGGGAATACTCGAGTCTTAGTCGATAGAAATCCATCCTTCTAGATCTGAAGAATTGATCCTACAAATCTGATCCTCCTGGAATAAAAACTTTAAAATTTCTGCTCTACTGTGAATCCTGCTCTGATACCATGTAGAAATTATTGTGTAGATTCGTAATTGCTCATGAAATTTACTAAAACACAAGACTCAAATACACTCTACTATTATGTGGAATTCAATTCACGATCGAGAACACAATTCATAGACATACAAGAAGAATTATAACACATGCACAAGGATTTACCTAGGGGAAAGAAACTGCTCAAAACCCCTTTCTATCTATATTACAGTAATCAAAGAATATAGATGAAATACATATGCTTGCTCAAGCCTGAGCACAACCTACAAGTGTATAGTATATCCCTCTGCTTGACTAAATGACTCTGGCCAACACTTAAGCCAATTTTTAAGCCCTCCAAGCTCCTATTTCCTTGCACTGTTCCTTGAGCAAATTAGCCCCTATTATTTAGAAAACTCCCTCAATTGGATTGCGCAATTCCTCTAGGTTCTTCCTTTGACTGCATGCACCACCTGTACACATTAGAATAGTCTACATATGATAGTACACTACCTTGGAATATCCATCTCAACTAGGTAACTCAAATTCTCTACATGCATCAATTATTTTGGGTTGATTGAATAGTTAACTGGTTGATCACTGAGTGTGGTTGAAGTTCCATTTCCACAACTTGACCTCCACTAGTTCCTCTAACAATTATAACTAGTTTAACTGACCATAACTCAATTTAACTGAAATAGATTGCTACAAATTAGCAATCAAACATATTGAATTGAACTCAAGCTTCCCTAACTCGAATTAACTGAGTTAACTGAGTGACAAGTGCCATGTCACCTCAGTTAACTACCTCCAAGGTTTATGCTAAAATGGAAATTCAAATTTTCTCTAGTTTGACCAAGGCAAAGTCAAACTGAGTTTTTTTTGTTGCATTTTCACTAGTATTCTTATGTAAGAAGAAATGTTATACATACATATATTAAACCAAGCTATATTAATCTTAAATCCAAATCTACAAGAGTTCAGAGGGATCAAATCTCTTGACATGCAAAGCTCTTTTAAAGTAAAAATAGATTTGATCCCTCTCGACACTTAGCAAATTATTAAGATTGATCTAGGCTAGTTTTACTTTCATATTTGTCTTCTAACTTGCTTTATTTTTCCATTCAATAATTTAATTTAAGATTAATACCCTTAAATCTTATGATATAATAAATATATTGATCAATTAATTTCCATAAAATTATTCATGCATTATTTTAATTTGAATAATTTTATTTGAAGATATCACTCTTGTAACAATTTTTTTCCCTTTGAATTTCATCACCATATGATTTCAATTTTGTTGAAATTAGTTAAATCAACTTTTATGTTTGATCAAAAGTAGTCAATATAGATAACGGTCTAAAAAATCCATGTATTTCGAGCATAAGAAAGATTAAAAAGTGAGTTGTGTTATAAACACAAATTTTTAATTAATTAATGTATTATTTTTTATAAATAGAATAATAGTTAATTGTGGATTATCATATGGAAGACCATGTCAAGAGGGATTTCCAATATACACTTATAATTAAATTTATTTAGGTCACTCATTGACATTATTCCTTCCAAGTAAATTTATGTTGCTAGAATACCACAGTGTCTTGAGAGCCCTATTCTCCTTACTCTTGTTATTCTAGTTTTTTACCTCCTCTTCAACCCAAGGTTGGAGTTGAAGTAGACTAAGGAAGAAAAATACTTGTCCCAAGGAGGTGTTGGAAATATGTTGTCATTGATGTCAACATGATTGTCCCTAATGTCAACAAGGTGTCTATTAGACATATGGTTGAAATTGGTGTCATTAGGTGGCACAAGTGTATCAGAAGAACAAGTCCCAGGCACAAGAAGAAGGGTCAAGGTGCAAATAATAACAAAGACTTTGAAGTCATTTTTTAAGCAACAAATGAGCTCAAAGGACATATTAGACACACCTAGTTGGAAAGTGGTCTGAAATATATTTCCAACAATATATAGAAATCTACAAATGGCTTCCTAGATTGAGAGATAAGGGCAGTCAAAGATGGAGTTTCCAAAGTCAAAGATAAATAGTAGAACCTCGAAACCTTGGAAGTCCCAGAAGCTTGTAACATGGTGGAAATAGAGTGGCATAGTAGACTCTGAGAACCCTGGAACCCCAAAACCTCAGAATCTCGTAACTCTTTAGAAAATGAATTTCGAAAATATATGGGTACCAAGGCATTCAGGTTCCATCTTAGCAAAGTACAAGTCTCAGGTGGGCCATAACCGAAAGGTGAAGAGACAAGAGTGGAAGAAGCCAAGTGGAGTGGGCTAGCATAACAATCAACCAAATAGATGACGCAAATTAGCTCCAACATATCCAACAGTGAGCGATGGCATGATTTTTCTTGAATGTCAACGAACAAGGTGGTCCCAGAAGGTGGTTTCACAAATTGCGATCTACGATTCACAATTATTACGGGGACACTCTCCTTGATTTCAGAAACCACTGAGGGTGGTCTTGAGGATGGTTTTTGATACCACTATGATATTGTGTGGGACCCTCAATCGCCACTTGTCCTCGTTACTCTGCTGGTCACAAGAGGAAAACCCTCAACACTTAAGGCTAAAGGGGCTAAAGGCTTTAATTGGCGGATTCTTCAGCATTCACGTAATAAAAGAAAAAGGCTCGCAGAAGCTCTATTGACTATAAGGCTATTTTTAGCAGTATAAAAAGGTTAAAAGGCCTTGAGGGTTGGTATGGAAGGATGAGATGGCAACTGTTTTCGATAGTGACATGGAAGAATGAGTTGGCAGCTTGATTTGGAAAGTAGAATGACTCGGAGTGCCAACAGAAGCACATACAGTTAAGAGGCATATCTATAATCTTTATTTTGATGGGACTACCTATTAAAATTTAGTTTTGACGGAATGACTTGGAGTTCTGATAACAACATGGATGAGTCAAAAATGAAAGTTTATCACCAGGCTTAGAATTTAAGCCAAATATAACTACTGTTAAAATTAGTGAATCTCAACTAAACTTTGTTAAACAATTAGAATAATAAAATAACCATAAAAACAATAATTTGGCTCAGAGATTGAGCCTAGAACTGCAGATCAAAGATTGAGAACTTAGTGAACACATTTAGAATACTGAAGTGAACATAACAAAGGAAAAAATAAGAATTCATGCAACTATACAAGAAAAATGAAGAGGCCAAAAATAGAAAAGCACAAATCTTTATAAGCAAGTTTGAGCAAGCAGGTTGTGTGTGTGATTGAGATAGAGGTTTGAGAACATAATTTTGTGAGTGAGGTTCTACTAGTGTTATCAGTAATTGGATATTGCTAAAGGTATTAATGATCAAGGGGAAATTATTTTACTTTGAAAGCAGAGAAGGCATTCATGGATCTAGTGTGAAAATGGATGAAAGATGAACCATTGAGTGTCTAACAAGTTGTAGCTTGTAGATTGGGGGTTGGTTCTCCTTCCAATGGTTTTTGGTAAACAATTGGGGTTGTAGCTTCATTTAGTTGTAGATAATAATTTAGGGAGTTGTAGCTTCCTATTTGTTGTAGCCAGAGAATTGTAACAATAATTTGTAGCTTTCCCTATGAATGAATCGAAGAGAAGTTTTGAAAATTTACTTGTTCTTGTGTGTTCCATTGAGATTTATGATATCGATGCATGTCATGTTTATTTAATTTAACTGTTGAAGCATTCAATGGTGTCCCAATATTCTTGCACAAAGTAAAAGAATTTTTTCACTTGGTAAAAATTCCTACAATATTGATTGACCCCCCCATCTCAATATTGTCCTGGTTTACAACAATTGATTTCAGATCCAAGGTACTTCAAATTAGTTTAATAGTTGGAAGAAAGATTAGGGACCATGGAAAACCAGGAAGGAGGTTTTACCAACTGGGCACCAATGTTCAATGGAACAAACTATGTGTTTTGGCAAGTGGGGATGAAGACCTACATTCAATCATTTGGGGATGATGTGTGGGATGTTGTGGAAGAAGCATATAAAAGGCCTCCATCAGTGGTTACCAAAGACCATAAATTGGAGTTTCTAAGGCAATGAATTCTCTTCTTGCTGGTCTACTTGAATCAAAACTTGTCAAAGTAATGGATTGCAAATCTGCTAAATCTATCGGGGACAAGATGAGTAGTTGCTATGAGGGAGACAACAAGGTAAAGAAATATAAACTCCAAGGTTACAGGATGCAATTTGAATCTTTAAGCATGCATGAATATGAAGATATTGCGAAGTATTTTTGAGAGTTGATGAAGTTGTGAACACCATAAGAGGGCTTGATGAGCAACTAGATGAAGCTATGGTAGTTGAAAAAGTATTAAGATCTCTTCCCAAGAGGTTTAATCCCAAGGTGTCAACAATTGAATAAATGACCAATCTAACCACTCTCACTTTAGATCAACTTCTTAGAATACTCACTATTGGGAATAATACTGAGAGGGGGGGGATGAATCAATATTTATCAAATCAGTAAATTTTTCATTTCCATAATCATATTTATATATGCTACTTCAGTGAAGGAAACTCACGTGTGCACGCATATGTTCTTAAGGAAAGCAACGTATATCTAGTGAACTTATGATTCAATTAATTCATCATATGTTGATATTGAATTAATGCATTAACACTTTATTAAACATTAAAGACTAACCATGTGCATTAATAACAGAATAAACCATCACACATAAGAAACACACACGAACACCAAGATTTAAGGTGGAAACCCAATGCGGGAGAAAAACCACCTGCTACTGTTGTCTCCGTCTTCTTTTAATATAAAGAATAATTTATTTAAAATATTGTACTGGTGCAGACTCATACCAGTACGCAGGTACCCACCTACAAAAGGCTCCAACCTTCGCTCGTTCTCCAGCTTCTACTGGAAGGGAGCTACAACCCCCTAGCTCTTGTACTAGCCAATATGTTTACTAGTACGTAGGCGCCAACCTACAGAAGGCTACAACCTTCACTTTCTCTCTAGCTGCTACTGGAAGGGAGCTCCAACCGTTGATCAAATCACCAACCTCTAATGGAAGGAAGCTTTGACTTCCTCACTGAAGGCTCCAACCCTTAGTATCCTCCAGGGACCACGTTTCATAAATTTTCATACTGGATACTCCTGGTACACAACAACACAATATGTAGACAGTTTCATCAAATTTTCACACTAGACCCAGTAGTCACATTGAAGCTCAAAATCAATCACCACTGCAATAAATCCATCAAATACATCTGCATCAACCAATAACTGAAACTCAATCATCAATCTCTGATATAACTAAAACCCAATCATCAATCTCTGAATCAACCATAATTGAATACTGAAACCTCTGACATACTGAATCAAACAATCACTGAAACCTCTGAGATACTAAATTAAACAATCACTAAACCTCTGACATAGTTGAATCAACCATTCATTCAAACTTAATCAAATTCAACTAAACAATTGGAATATACAGATCACTATAACCAGCACACAGATCTGAACCTAGAACACTACATCAACAACTAGAACCAACTATAACCTCAAAATTCATTGCTCAGAATGTATACACTCCTGCAATGAAGCCAACTTGCGTGTATACGCTACTTCCTTTAGCCCAACCTGCATATACCTCTAAAGATACTGAATCATAACCTCTAAACCACAAACTGTACTAATCAATGACATTATGAAGATCTACTGTCATATTACAAAGTTCTAAACAGATAGCAAAAAGGATCACCCTTCTTTATCAATCAATCAATCGATCAGACTCAATTTCCTTATACATTCAGTTATACTTTCAAATTTAAGAAGACATCATTGACCAACAACAGTAAAACAACAACACTAATCTGATAGATTAGTCGTCCCTGAACATCAATCTTTTCTTTTGCATACACTACTTAGAAGAGCCGAACCAGCGTGTATACACATCTTCACCAAAGTGAACTAATGTATAGATCTGCAAAATCTTACTTATAACTTCGCTGCAATTCCTGACTTCAGACATACCTAGATCATTACACATAAAGGATAAAACGTGTGTTAGCAATCGAATCTAGCCTATCCATTATCAGATCACATAATGATAAGTCATTATGATCTTGATTCATCATTAGATCTCATCCATCATCAAACACTCAGGTGCATACTTATTCTAGATCAAGAAAAGAATCAGAAACCCATAACGTGCATATTTTCCTTTGATCTAACACTTCATAAGATATTCATTACTTGTACACCTATCCCTTTGATATTCTCCTCCTTATATAGTTTTATCCTTTCTCAATACCTTGGACCAAAACCTTGGACCAAAACCTCAGACCAAGACCTCGGACCAATATCTCGGACCAAAACCTTAGACCAATACCTTAGACCTAAACCTCGGATGAAAACCTCAGACCAAAACCTTGGACCAAAACGCCTGACCAAAACCTTGATTTTCCATCCCATACACACTTTTCCTTCTATGAAAGTGTGTGCATACGTATACGCTTCTTCTGTTCTATGAGTCTGCATGTATAGGCTACTTGGACAAGGTGAACCAGCATATACTTCTTAAACCATTCTCTTTCTTCAATTTCTTGATTTTGATCTGTAGTCCTTTGTTCCTTTATCCTATTCTTTTTTACGATTACTTTGTTCCCTCTGAATAGACCTATTATAATGTGATTTTCCATATTACTCCTGAAATGATTCCTTTGAACTACCCTGCATCTGTAAACACAACTTCCATGCATTCTGTCACATTTGATATCTCTCCCATAGATTCATCTAGTTGCGTAGATTCATCTAGTTACCATATACAAGTGAGTTGTTCTGCTAGAAGTGGGTTGCCATCAAGTACAACACATGCATCATAATGCCAACAATCTCCCCCTTTGGACTTGGTGGAAACCATATTGGTTTTGATTACTTCAAGCTATAGAACCTGTTAGATGTATCAGGCAACACCAAGATACTCTCCCCCTTTAACATCAAGGGCAAAGGGTGGACCAAGATATTCTATCCTTTTGAGATCAAGGGAAAAGGGATGACCAAAATGAAGACTTCCATATCTGAACAACTGAATATGAACATTGATCATGCTCCCCCTAGGCACAAGATGAATTCTCTGATTAAATTCCCCCTTTGTACATGTTGATATGCACCAAACCATCCATGCTCCCCCCAAACACATGCAGAGTCTGCAAAAATATTTTTTAAAAGAATAACATGACTCTATAACTCAACTATGTGAGTATGACCTTCCTATCACCAATGAATCATACATACATCAATCTCCCAACCAAGTGGGGACCAGGGAAAATTTTAGGGGCTAATATTCGCAGGTGGGCTAATTTTCCATACTTTTTCCAAACAAAAATCGCCATTTTCCATTTTTTCTAAAAATAATTTTCCCAAGTTTTATAGTATGAAATTATTTTACATTAAAAGTCACCAAGATCTTATATAGAATAATATAATATAATGAAAATTTAGATATTTTTTAAAAAATATCATCAAATATTTTATAAATTTTCTATTATAGAATACTAATATTCGCGAAGGTTTCTAAACTTTCAAATAGATATCCATCCTTAAAATTTTCCCTAGTGGGGATATACCAAATTTGACTCATCTACCCAACCAAGTGGGGATACACCAATTGTTTATACATGGCTGAAATATAGCAATTATTACATCATCCTTCCCATGCATAGTGGGGGTACAAATTACATCATATGACCAAAAAGGACTCATTAAAGGACTATGATAGACAAAGACATATTATTACATCACGGGCCTTTATATGACCTTTACATCGAGTGATATACATGACATTTATAACAAAGGCCAAAGATCTAAACAAGACCATGATAGTCATCAACAATTATCATACACCATATATGATCTGCACCATAAGCATATGTCAGCAACATCCAGAGAAGCAACTTGTATATGTCCCTCATCAGTTCCCAAGATATGACAATGTAGATATCATCAACTTGTGACAAGTATGCCGCATATAGATATCAACTCATCCTCTTGATCTCATCAAGATCAACTTGCTTCGTTTCCTTAGTAGAAAGAGCCTATCATAACCTTCCATGAATCAACTAAGCATATGTCATATCTCCAAGGAGTAACACAAAATCATTCACATCATATCATATGTATATGAAAGCACCATAGTCATCATCTATGATCATAACATCATCATCAAGAACTGCATGATCTTTCCACAAGAACTCTTAATATATCAACCATGTATCATCACTAGGGAACATCCCACATATGATAAGCATTAACTATGATAATCAACATATGTGAGTATCAAACCTATCATCATAAAGTAAGAAGTCATCATTATGTGACTAAGTAAGCCATGTCTCTGAATATCCATGTCTTCAAATAGCTATGTCTTCATGAGACCTGCAATAACATCATTCTCTTGGGCAACCAACAATATTTATCAATATGCAACTTAAGTAATCATCCATGTATCCAGCATAATGTGTATCCATCAAAGAGATAACAATATGTATCTAGAAACCCATGAGCTCATAGTCATTTGTCAAACTTTATAGATGCCATCAAGAGCAACAATCCTCAACCAATATATCATGTGAGAGCTAAGAACTATGGGAATCTTGCACCATAACTGCACCATATGAACTTTATGCATCTTTGAAGGCACGAGGATAGCAACATAAAAGAAATGAGTGACTCTTATCATGATGACGTTGTGTACTCAAGCTTTGTTCTTCTCCTTGTCCTTATGAAAATCACTATGTAAGAAACATACCATATGTACTGTATGCATCATCAAAATAGTCATCCACAATCATCCATAAATATGATATGAATAACAACTATGTAACCCCAAGAAATAAAAGTATCAACAAGGCAACTCATAATTGCAACACAACATGATGTATCATTTAAGCACTTCAACCACATAAGCATCATCACCATTAATAAGAATAATTAGGTACCAAATACTTCTAAACATAATGCCAACAATGCATTATTAGAAACATAGCATATTCTCCCCTTGAACCTGTGCCACCTGTTCACTGTCAGATCTGATCATTGCATATATCAGCAAGAATTATCAAGGTATCATCATCAATCAAATATACATCAAGTCATAAACAACTTATGAGGATAAAAAGCACTTCTAAATAACATCCACAGATTTTGGTCATCAATCATCAAGACAGAAAAGATAATTAATAATTGTTTGAACCATATTAGATCATTTTTTTGAGTCTGTCCTACTGCTTCTTCATCAAACCAACATATATGTCACTGTGCAGCTTCGAACTCGCGCATATACGCAACTTGTCTTCATGATAACCGTGTATGAGAATAAGAACACTGAAATTTCATACTTTTAGTTCCTCTTGAGTCTATTCTGTCTGTATACTAAGCTATGCCACATATTTCTGGCTATACTCCCTTCTTCTTCCATACCTTGGAGTGTGATGATGTTTGCTCCTTTTGGTATGTTGGCCGAAATTTGCTCTTGAATTATTTTATTATATGCCCAAAATTGTTAAAACCATAACATCTTATATGTTTCATATTCCCTCTATAGCAGCTAATGGCTTTGCGACCAAACATATTGCAAGAAAAACAATATCCCTTAAAGTACCTGGAAGCTAATGATCTTTCTGTGTGACAATTATTAGCATGAACCATTCCACTTCTACATCTTGCTGCAACATGTCCAAAATTATGACATATAAAACATTCAACATTATTCATCAGAGGAAAGAATCGATTATCACTTCCATGGTTAGGAGTAAATGATTTTCTTTGAAGACTTTCTTTCCTTGGTTGTTGATGGGGTTGACCTCTTATCTCCTTGTTGAGAATTTTAGATTTTGCACTAGAGTTCCTTGCTTCAGTTTGTGAGCTAGATTCACCTTTAACAATTTCATGAAAACCAAGAGTAGGTTTGATGGTAGGAGACCTTTGACTACTAAAAATATCATCCAAAATCTTAATACTATCTTGAAATCGTAAAAGTTTATCCTTTTCTTCTAATTTACCTTTTCGGATATTTACCTCAGATATTGCTCTTTCTTTTCAGGATATTGCTTCTTCATGATTTCTTCAACTTTTCTTCCTTCTTCCACTTGTTGCCTTAATTTGAGAACTTCTTTTTCTTGTTCTTCAAATTCTTGGAGTAGTTCTTCATTCTGCTTATTTGAATTTTTGAGATCTTCTTTTAGGGAAATGACCACAACTTCAAGATCTTGACAGTAGCTGGTTCTTTCTATAAGTTCCTTGGTTGTTGTGTCCTTTTTATTCACTTCATTTCTCAATGATGTCACTTCATCCTGCAGCCTTTGACTTTGATCTTCCTTTTCTTTGTATTACTTATTTATTTTGTTTCCTTCCTCCAATTGGGGTTTTAACCTGGTAACTTCTTCTTTGTAGGCACATTCCCTTTTATCAATTAGTTCCTTTTGATCTCTAATTGTGTCTGTGAGTTTTTTAAAATTTTCCTCTATTTGATTTCTTTCACTTTCACCCATAAGAAAAAATTCAGTTGTTTCATTGTTACATTCATTATCTTCAAATGAATAGAGAAATGTATCACCAGAGGACAACAAATCCACACCTAATAATTATTTTGTTTGTTCATCTTCATTCTAAGGTGATTCTGAATCTGAAGAGTAGCTTCCACATAATGGCTAATCATCTCTCCCATTGTCACAGTTCATTTGAGATGTCTTCCTCTTTTGAGGTGATTTCTTATTTTGCTTCTTTCCCATTTTTACTACGGATCTCCTTCAAGCGATGAAGCTTCTGCCAAAGGACCCTCTTTGATACCAATTGTTGGGAATAATATTGAGAGGGGTGGGGGGGGGGGGGGGGGGGGGGTGGAATCAGTATATTGGCAAATCAATAACTTTTTCATTTCCATAATCAAATTTATATACGCTACTTCAGTGAAGGAAACTCGCGTGTGCACGCAACTGTTCTTAAGGAAACCAACGTATATCTAGTGAACTTATGATTAAGTTAATTCATCATATGTTTATCTTGAATCAGTGCATCAATACTTTATTAAATATTAAACACTAACCATGTGTAGTAATAACATAATAAACCATCACACATAAGCAACACACATGAACACCAATATTTAAGGTGGACAGCCAATGCAAGAGAAAAACCACCTACTACTGTTTTCTCTGTCTTCTTTCATTATAAAGAATAATTTGTTTAAAATATTGTGTTGTTGTAGATTCATACCAGTACGCAGGTACCGACCTACAGAAGGCTCCAACCTTCTCTCGTTCTCCAGCTTCTACTGGAAAGGAGCTACAACCCCTAGCTCTTGTACTAGCTGATATGCTTACTAGTATGTAGGCATCGACCTACAGAAGGCTACAACATTCACTTGTTCTCCAGCTACTACTGGAAGGGAGCTCCAACCCCCTGATCAAATCACCAGCCTCTAATGGCAGGAAGCTTTGACTTCCTCACTAAAGGCTCCAACCCTAAGTATCCTCCAGGGACCACATTTCATAAATTTCCATATTGGATACTCCTGGTACACAACAACACAATATGTAGGCCACGTTTCATCAATTTTTCACACTGGACCCTTTAGTAACATTTAAGCTCAAAATCAATCACCACTGCAACACATCCATCAAATACATCTGCATCAACCAATCACTGAAACTCAATCATCAATCTCTAATATAATTGAAACCCAATCATCAATCTCTGAATCAACCATAACTGAATAGCGAAACCTCTGACATACTAAATCAAACAATCATTGAAACCTTTGACATATTGAATCAAATAATCACTAAACCTCTGACACAACTGAATCAACCATTCATTCAAACTTAATCAAATTCAACCAAACAACTGGAATAGACAAATCACTATAACCAGTACATAGATCTAAACCTAGAACACTGCATCAACAAACGTAACCAACTGTAACCTCAAAAGTCATGTGTCAAATTGTATACGTTCATTCAATGAAGCCAACCTGCGTGTATACGCTACTTCCTTTAGCCCAACCTGTGTATACCTCTAAAGATATTGAATCATAAAACCTCTGAACCACAAACTGTACCAATTTGTGATATTATGAAGATCTACTATCATATTACATTTTTCTAAACAGATAGCAACAAGGATTACCCTTCTTTCTCAATCAATCAATCAATCAGACTCAATTTCCTTATACATTTAGTTCTACTTTCAGATCTAAGAAGACTTCATTGTCAAACAATAGTAAAACAACAGCACTGATCTAATTGATCAATCGTCCCTAAACATCAAGCTTTTCTTTTGCATACACTACTTGGAAGAGTCAAACTAGCGTGTATACACACCTTCACCAAAGCAAACCATTGTATAAATCTGTAAATTCTTACTTATAACTTCGTTGCAATTCCCGACTTCAGACATACCTAGATCATTACATATAAAGGATAAAATGTGTGTTAGCAATCAGTTCTAGCTTATCCATTATCAGATCAAATAATGATAAGTCATTATGATCCCGATCCATCATTAGATATCATCCATCATCTAACACTCAGGTTCATAATTAGTATAGATCAAGCAAAGCATCGAAAACCCATAACATGCATATTTTCCTTTGATCTAACACTTCATAAGATATTCATTACTTGTACACCTATCCCTTTGATATTCTCCTCCTTATATAGTTTTAGCCTTTCTCAATACCTTGGACCAAAACCTTAGACCAATACCTCAGACCAAAACCTCGGATCAGGACCTCGGACTAATACCTTGGACCAAAACCTCAGACCAATACCTCAGACCAATACCTCAGACCAAAACCTCGGACCAATACCTCAGACCAAAACCTCGGACCAATACCTTGGACTAAAACCTCGGATCAATAGCTCGGATCAATACCTCAGACCAAAACCTCAGACCAATACCTTAGACCAAAGCCTCGTACCAATTCCCGACTTCAGACATACCCAGATCATTACATGTAAAGGATAAAATGTGTGTTAGCAATCAATTCTATCCTATCCATTATCAGATCACATAATGATAAGTCATTATGATCCTGATACATCATTAGATATCATCCATCATCAAATACTAAGGTGCATACTTTGTCTAGATTAAGAAAAGCATTAGAACCCATAACATGCATATTTTCCTTTGATCTAACACTTCATAAGATATTCATTACTTGTACACCTATCCCTTTGATCTTCTCCTCCTTATATAGTTTTAGCCTTTCTCAATACCTTGGACCAAAACCTCAGACCAATACCTCGGACCAAAGCCTCAGACCAATACCTTGGACCAAAACCTCAGACCAATACCTCGTACCAAAATCTCAGACCAATACCTCAGACCAAAACCTCGAACCAAAACCTCAGACCAATACCTCAGACCAAAACCTTGATTTTCCACCCCATACGTGCTTTTCCTCCTGTGAAAGTGCGTGCATACGTATATACTTCTTCTGTTCTGTGAGTCTGCGTGTATACACTACTTGGACAAGGTAAACCAACGTATACTTCTTAAACCATTCTCTTTCTTCAATTTCTTGATTCTGATCTGTAGTCCTTTGTTCCTTTATCCTATTCTTTTGTACCATTCCTTTATTCCCTTTGAATAGACCTATTATATTGTGATTTTCCATATTACTTCTGAAATGATTCCTTTGAAATGCCCTGCATCTGTAAACACAACTGCCATGCATTCTGTCACATCTAATATCTCTCCCGTAGATTCACCTAGTTACCTATACAAGTGAGTTGTTATGCTACAAGTGGGTTTCCATCAAGTACAACACATGCATCATAATGCCAACACTCACCTCCTATGAGATGAGGATTTCTAAAGGAAAGTCTATAGCCAAAGAATCAACCTTCAAAATAGAAAATAAGTGCAAAGATGAGCATGATGACTCATGTTGTGAATTAGATGAAGAAGAATCCAACATTGTGAAGAAGCTCAAGCAAGGATCAGACACGTATAAAGGTAAGTTTCCATTTAAATGTTTTAATTGTGGAAAAGTTGGTCATTATGCATCGAAGTGTCATGAAAATAAAAAGAAGGATTACGACCCTAAAGAAAAATTTAATAAGGTTCACAAGGATTTAAATAAGACTAAGAAGAGAGGTTTTTATGTTCAAGAAGAGAGCTCCTCATAAAGTGAACCCAACCAATCCTTAGATAAGGACATAGATGATGAGAGCTCTAAATAATTTATGCTTATGGCCATAGAAAATCTACAAATTGAGGCTATTAATTCTAATGATGAAGAAGGAGAAGTAGATCTTGAAGGAGAATTGGTAAGTGCTCTTGATGAAATAGAAAGCTTGAGGAAGAAAAATAAAGTCCTCAAGGAGTCCTTGATAAAAGAAAAGGTTGAGGATGTTGAGCCATTTCTCTTGCAAATAGAAGAAGATAAGAACATTCAAGAATCCTTGAACCAAAAACTGAATGAAAAGGTTCAAGCATGTGAGAAGCTGGAAGGAGAAGTTATGCTACTGAGGAAGGAGTTATAGAAGGCTTAAAATCAGCTCAGTTTTAATAAAAAATTCAGTAAAGGGACTAAGGATTTAAATGAGATATTGGAGGCTCAACGTTTCTCTAAAGATTGTGGTAGTCTTAGCTTTGAAGTTGAGTCCAACACAAAGACAAAGTTAAAAGGAAATAAACAAATTACCTTTGTTCCAACAGCTAAAGAAGCGCATCCACAACCACAAAAGGGAGACATGAAACCAAAAAATCAGATCCATAAAAAACAACAACAACAAAATAAGAACGTTAGCCAAGCAAATCAAATTGCCTAGAATTTAGGCTAGTGCATAAGACAATCTTTTAGGTACAATGATATTTTCCTAGGGTATTGTTTCACATGCACTAACTAAGTCCACAGAGAAGAAAAATACAAAGTCAATCTGTCTTATATGCATCTCAGATCTAAGTGAAGACACTAACAAAGAAAAAACAAACCCAGGTACAATAATTATTTTTCTCCCCTGAATTACCAGGTGCAAAGTTTTAAATGTCAAAATTTTGGGGATACAAAAATCAATTTCAGAGTTAAATAAAAAAGGACAAATCTAGTAATTAAGAAACTTGAATAAAAGCCCAAGGTTTGGAAATAAAAGGAGAAATCAGAGCAATGTGATATTTCTTTATATGCTTAAAATAGTGGGAGCCATTGGTATATGGATAGTGGTTGTTCCAGGAACATGATAGGAGACATAAGCAAGTTTTTGACATGGAAACCTATTGACAAATGTAATGCAACTTTTGGAAACAGTTCTCCTAGAAAAATAATTGCAAAAGGAGTGGTTAGTCTATCAAATGGAAATGGTAAAGCCAAACATGTTTTATATGTTAATGAGTTGAAGCATAACCTGCTTAGTGTATCTTAGATGTGTGATCAAGGCTATGATGTGATTTTTAAAGCAAAAAATTATCAAATCAAGTCCACAAGTACATGTGACATAGTTGCTAAGGATGTGAGAACATAGAATAATGTCTATGTGCTGAAAGAGAAGACATAAAGGTGTTTATTATCAAAGATAGATGAGAGTTGGATATGGCACAAAAGATTGGACATCTAAACTTCGATCAGATAGTCAAACTAAGCAAGAAGTACGTTGTCAAGGATTTTCCCAAGCTTCCAAAATCAAGGCAAAGGATAACTCATCATCAAAGCTACGGAAGCTGGTACACATGGATCTATGTGGACCATTCAAAATGGAGTCACCCAGAAGTAAATTATATTTTATGCTATTATTTGATGATTTTAGGAGGATGATATGGGTTGCCTTCCTCAAAGAGAAATATGAAGGTTTTGAGAAATTAGTTCAAAGCTATGGCTAAGAATGAAACTGATTGCAAAATAAAAATCATAAGGTCTCACAAAGGAGGTTATTTGACTTCAAAACAATTTGATGAATTCTGTAAAAATAATGGCATCAAAAGGAAGTTTACGATAGTAGAGACTCCCTAGCAAAATGGTGTGGCAAAAATAACAAACAGATCAATACAACAATTAGCCAAAGCAATCATGACTAAAAGGAATGCTTAAAAAATGTTTTGGGTAGAAGCTATTCATACAACAATAGTTATCCTCAACAAAGCTCATTTTAGACTAAAAAGTGACAAAACACCCTATGAGCTATGGTATGGTAGAATTGCAATAATCAAACACTTCAAAGTTTCTGGTAGCAGATTCTACATTAAGAGAAATGTTGAAAAACTTGGCAAATTTGATGCCAAAGCAGATGAAGGCATTTTTCTAGGATACTCACACAATAGAAAAGGATACATATGCTACAATAAAATCACCAAGAGGATCATCACCAATATCGATGTAAAGGTGGATGAGCACATTCATCAAGAAGAGAAGTGACCCGCAAAAACCAACGTTGATGAACTAGTGAGCATTAGTGAGGAGAATGATGAGGAAATTGTAGAAGAAAGTGACAAAGAACCTTCTAGTCCTCAGGCTAAATATCCTCTAAGGCATGTACAAAAGCACCAACTAACTGATCAAATCATTGGTGAATTAAATTATAGAGTGCAAATAAGAAGGAAGCTGCTAGAGTCCCTCACATAGGCACACGTTGCCCAGTTGTCAATGGAGGATCCAAAATATGTTGTTCAAGCCAGTGAAGATCAATTTTGGTTAAAGGAAATAAATGAATAATTGGATCAAATACAAAAAAATCAGACTTGGGAACTTGTTACAAGGCATGCTAACAAGAATATCATTGGCACAAAGTGGGTTTTGAAGAATAAATTGAATGAACATGGAGAAGTGGTAAGAAACAAGGCTAGGTTGGTATGAAAAGGCTATGCTCAAATAGAAGGCTTGGATTTTGATGAAAATTTTTCTCCTGATGCTAGATTAGAAGCACTAAGAATGTTTTTGGCATTTTCTTGCTTTAAGAAATTCAAAATCTATCAAATGGATGTCAAATATGCTTTTCTCAATGGAAAGCTATAGGATGAAGTATACATAGAGAAGCCACAAGGATTTTAGTTGACAAAGAAACTAGATTTTGTTTGCAGACTTAAGAAGGCTTTGTATGGTCTCAAGCAAGCCCCTAGAGCTTGGTATTCCAATCTAGACAACTACTTGCTCAATTGTGATTCAAAAGAGGTGCAACTGAAAACAACTTATATGTCAAAGTAAAAGAAAAAAACTCATTGAGGTGGTTGTATATGTTGATGATATCATCTTTTCTAGTGATTCAAATTTGTTGACCAATGAATTTGTAGTTGATATTAAGGCTGAGTTTAGATGTCAATGATTGGAGAGATTCCTATTTACATGGATTGAATATTGCACAGACACCCAAAGGAATTTTTATCTCTCAAAGCTACTATCTCAAAGAAGTCATGAAGAAATTTGGCATGAAAGAATGCTCCTTAGTGAGCACTCCAATGGTGACAGATTGCAAGATTAGCAAGATGGGTGAATCTCCAACAATGGACCAGACTTTATATAGATCCATCATTGACAACTTCATGTATTTGACAACTACAAGAGTAGACATCATGCAAGTTGTTGCTATAGTTGGAAGATTTCAAACAGATCCCAGATAAAGCCATCTACTAACAACCAAGAGGATTCTTAGGTATCTCATAGAAACAATGGACTATGGTCTGTGGTACCCCAAAGGTAAATATTTTTCATTCATTGCTTATACTGATGCTGATTGGGCATTTCATGTAGATTATCAAAAGATTACAAGTGGTAGTGATTTCTTTCTTGGAGAATGTCTATTCTCATGGTTGAGCAAGAAGAAAGCTTTCATTTCGTTATTTACAACTGAAGAAGAATATATTGCAACAAATTTTTGTTATACTCAATTAATGTGGATGAAACAGACCTTGCAAGATGTACAAGTGTTATATGATTACCCTATTCCCATTATTTGTGATAACACAAGTGCAATCAACATGTCAAAGAATCCAAATTTTCACTCCAAGACAAAGCATATTCCAATCAAGTATCACTTCTTTTGAGAGAAAGTTGCAAATTAGGTTGTGAAGTTGGAGTATGTTCCTATAGAAGAACAAGTTTCTAATATTTTCACTAAGCCACTTCTTAGAGAACAATTTGAGTATTCGAGGCAAATATTTGGACTCGTTCCTCTTTCCTCCCTACACTAACTCTTCCTTCAAGAGGAAGAAAGTGTTGCAGATTGTAACTAGTTTCGGTCTTCATAATTGTACTTCTCAAAAGGAAAAATTATTATTAAAGAAAATGACTTATTAAAGCATGGGTTTCATGCTTGGGTCAATTTTTTCTAGGTGAAATCCTCCATTGAAGGCTTCTAGGTTTTTTCTTGAGTCATTGCCATTTTTTATTAGACCCTTCTTGGGATTTTGTATCATGTAAAAATAATTATTTTTGAGTAAAAAAGGTTAATTGTCACCTCCACACAAAGTCGACCTTGTCCCCATGAAGTCAGCCCACATTAGGGAAATTCGACCCAACAGAAAGGTTATATAAAGAGAAGCAATTCGACTTGTTTGGAGAATTCACTCAACAAGTTCGATATTCAAGGAAGAGAGGCAAAAAAGAGAGTGAATTAGTTGGAGAAGGATGAAATTTGTTGGGAATACCTAATTCGAGTTTCTGGGTTATCTATCTCTCACACATGTGAAATTTTTGGGCAATTACTGGGGCCAAAATTATATGTCTACTGCAATTCCAAAATTCTATTGCTGGGGGTCGATGTTTGCTGCTATGAGCCGAAATTTTGGACTGAAGTTGCTGCTGGGGAGATGTCACTTGGATAATTTGAAAAGGATCATCTATTGAAGGGAAGGGTTGAATTGGTGGTTGGAGGAGGTCTTTGTCTAGATCTAAGAAGTCTGGAAGTGTCTCATCTTGATTTGAATTTACTAAAGGAAGAGTTTGACTGGGTTTTACCCTTGTAGGGGTTTTTCCCTGGATGAGCACCTACATCTTGTGTCTCTTGCTCTTATGGTCTTCATATACATATAATTTGGTAATTGCTTGATGAAAGATAAACTAATAAATAAGTAAAAGAATCCAACATAATTCACAAGTAATTATCAAGAAAGAGGAATCAAACCCTAATTCCTATAAGCATTGATTTATCAAAATGGTTTCAAAGCTAAGGTCGAAGAACGTTGAAGATTATTTTGTTGGATTGGAAGAAAAGGTTACTCCTTATAAGGAAATTTATTTGAAGATGGGATTCAATATCGTGAGACTTGTAGGAATATGGATTGGAAGGATCATCTACAATATATCTATGAGAGTCAAGAGTGAAGGATTCTTGGATGCACTTACATGTACTCTTGATGATGACAACATGTGGATCATTGATAGTGGAGCATAAAGACATATGATGGGAGAAAGTGGAAAAATTCATACTCTATCAAAGGAACCATCATCTCATGTAGTGGAGGTAGGAGACAACAACATTTATGCAATCAAGGGCCTTGGATCTACACCAATGAAGCTGGAAAGTGGAGCAAATCTAGATCTCAACAACATACTCTATGTCCCAAGTTTGAAAAAGAATTTACTTTCCATTTCTTGTTTAGATTATAAAGGAGATATGGTTGCATTTGCAGATGGTAAATATTTGGTTTGGGGAAATCATTAAAGTATTAAAAAGGAAAACGTTATTGGATTTTGTGAAGGAAGGCTATGTAGAGTTATAACACCATCTCCTCAAGACCTAGATCACATGGAGATCAATCCTATCGAACTATGGAAAAGAAGATATGGGAATATTCATTACAAGATAATGCCCTCACTGAGTCAAATAGTAAAGTGCATCCCCAACATCAAGGAAGATCATGAAGGAGTATGTAAGGGATGTGCTTTGGGAAAGAATACAAGGAAACCTTTTACAAGTAGTGATACAAGGTCTAAGGAGATATTAGAACTCATTCATTCCACTGTGTGTGGGAAAAATTCTAAAAAATAGCTTGGAGGACATATTTATTATGTAACCTTCATTGACGATCATTCTAGAAAGACATGGATCTATCTTATCAAGACAAAGGACAAAGTATTTAAAAATTTCAAGGAATTTAGATCCAAACTGGAGACCTTCACCGAAAGAAAGATAAAGATATTGAGATCCGATAATGGAGGGGAATACACTTCAAAATAATTAATTGCATATTGTAAAGAAGCATGTATTAAGAGGGAGCTCATTGTTCCCTACAACCCCAAGAAAAATGGAGTTGCAGAAAGGGAAAATAGAACAATTGAAGAATGTATACGAACTATGATATTTGATCAAGATCTACCAAATTTTCTATGGGGAGAAGCAACAATGACAACAATATATATACAAATTTAATATAAGTCCTCATAGAATCCTTGATAACATGACATCGAAATAAGAATTCATAGGGAAGAAGCCATGTGTAGACCATCTCAGAATATTTAAGTGTCCCACATACATCCATGTTCCAAAAGACAAGTGAAAGAAATTGGATTCTACAAGCATAAAAGGGATCTTCGCTGGTTACAATATTTCTTCAAAGCATTATAGAATCTAAATCAAGGAAGGAAGACACATTGAAGTTAGCAAGGATGTTATATTTGAAGAAAATCATTCCTACAAAGGATCCAAGGATATACCAATCGAATCCAATGATGATGATGTACCACTATTTGAAGAAGAATATCATCATTAAAAATACAAATAAAAACCAAGAAGAAGAATAAGAAGAAGAAGGACCAAGTGAGCCTATTAAACTTGTAATCATTCCCCAAACAAGGAAGAGGCCAAATTGGTTAAAAGGTACACTTGAAGATGCTGAAGGACATGGAGCTACTGAACTTTTAGAGAAAGAAAAAGGCCAAAGAGGTATTAAAGATATGAAACATACATAACAAAATTGATAGAAGCTAAACCAACTACATTTGAAGAAGTTGGTCATCAAGAAGAATGGAAAAGGGCGATGCAAGAAGAATATCAATCCATCATGAAGAATGGGACCTAGGAAATCATTCCTAGACCAAGTGAAAAATCTGTTGTGACCTCAAAATGGATTTACAAAATCAAACATGTTGTTGATGGAGTCATAGGAAAATATAAAGCTAGATTCGTTGCAAGGGGTTTCTCACAAAATGAAGATATAGATTATGAAACTTTTGTTCCTACTGCTAGGTATACTATTATAAGATCTTTGATTTCACTAGATGCTACTATGGGATGGAATATCCATCAAATGGATGTCAAAACAAAATTTCTAAATGGAACCTTTAATGACGGAGTATAAATTGACAACCAGAAGGATTTGAAATAAATAGCATAGATACACATGTTTGCAGACTCAATAAATCCCTATATGGCTTGAAGAAAGCTCATGGGGAATGGTATGAAAGGATGGATGCATATATCTTAATAATTGGGTTTGTTAGAAGTTCCACCGATGCAAATATCTACATCAAGGTGGTGAAGAATGGGCCAATCATTATAATAATGTATGTGGATGATTTTTTATTATAGGTGTGAAGCGCAGAATACTAGAATGCAAGAAAATGGTAGCAGATGAATTCAAAATGAAAGATATGGGACTCATGCACTATTATTTGGGCTTGGAAGTATGGAAAGAACTTGATGAGATATATCTGGGTCAAGGTAAATACATAATCAAGATGTTGTAGAAATTCGATATGATGGATTCCAAGCCTATGGCTACTCCCATGATCACTAATCTCAAGAAGTTGAGAAGCATCGACTCTAGTCTCGTCGATCCTACTAGATATCATAAATTGGTGGGTTATCTGCTGTACTTGGTGAATACAAGACCTGATATATGTTTCACTGTAAATGTTCTTAGTCATTTTCAGTTGGAGCCTCGTACTACGTGGCACAATACAACATTGTATAAAGTATGATGGAAAGGAAGTCAAGTAATAAGTTTTACTGATTTCGATTGGGGTGGCAGTGAGAGTGATGGAAGAAGCATTATTGGTGGATGTTTTAGTTTAGGATCCGAATTGATTTCATGGATGAGTAGAAAAAATATCCTATTGCGTTAAGTAGTGCTAAAGAAGAATATGTTGTTGCATGTGAAGTAGGAAAGGAAGTTGTTTGGTTAAGAATACTCTTGTCAGATTTGTTTGGAAAGCCTTTGGATCCTAGAATGATAAATTGTGATAATCAAAGTAGCATAAAGATGTCTGAAGACCCCTCATTTCATGCAAGAACAAAGCATATCAACAACAAGTACCAATACATTAGGATTTTGGTACAAGACAGGTTCACGAAGCTACAATATATTTCAATAGATGAACAAACAACTGATGTGCTCACGAAATCTCTTCCGAATAAGAAGTTTGAATATTTTAGAAACATGCTTGGGTTGGTTGATGTTATAGATTTAGTTGATAGGGAGAGATGAAGCATCTTATGGAAATATTCTTGGGAGGACATCTGGCCGACCTGTGTATTGATGTCTAGATCCCGAAGTAGGGAGGATGGCATTGGTCATGGAGCTCTGACCTTGGATACACACCTAGATCCATGGGTTGTGATAGAGATTAAAATCATGATGGTACCTAGAGTGGATAAAGATGGAGTCCATCTTAGTCCCATCCGATTAGAATACCCTGTTTAGGTATATAATCTGTAGCACTGAGTGTGGTAGAACTCTTCGTATTTCATTTCATTATGAGATATTCCATGTAATATTATATGTATGTAATTATGAATACCTCCCTAGTTAAGAGGGAGTGTTGAAGAATGTAATAGTGTTGGTCTTCATAATTTTTCTTGTAAAAAAGAAAAAATATTATTAAAGAAAATGACTTATTAAAGCATGGGTTTCATGCTTGGGTTAATGTTTTGTAGGTCAAAGCCTCCATTGAAGGCTTCTAGGTTTTGTCTTGAGTCATTAGAGTCATTGTCATTTTTTATTAGACCCTTTTAGGGCTTTTGTATCATGTAAAAAATATATTTTTTTAGTAAAAAAGGTTATTTATCAACTCCACACCAAGTCGGCCCTGTCCCCATGAAGTCATCCTACTTTAGGGCAATTTGACCAAGCGGAAAGGCTATATAAAGAGAGGAAATTTGACCTATTTGGAGGATTCACTCAACAAGTTTGATCTTCATGGAAAAGAGGTAGAAAGTAGCTAGAGAAGAAAGAAATTTGCGGAGAAGACCTAATTCGAGTTTCTGGGCTATCTATCTCTCACAAAATTCCGATTACTGAGGCTGAAATTCCGTGTCTATTGCAGGTTTAAAATTCTATTGTTGGGGGTCAAAGTTCTGCTGTTGGGGGCTGAAATTTTGGACTGAAGCTTCTGCTCAGGAGCTGTCACTTGGAGAATTTGACAAGGATCATCTATTGAAGGGAAGGGATGACTTGGTGGTTGGATGAGGTATTTTTCTAAGTCTAAGAAGTCTGGAAGTGTCTCATCTTGATTTGAATTTACTAAAGGAAGAGCTTGACTGCGTTTTCCCCTTGTAGTGGTTTTTCCCTGGTTGACTTCCTACATTGTGTGCCTCTTGTTCTTGTGGTCCTCATATACATATAATTTGGTAATTTCCTAATGAAAGATACACTAATAAATAAATAAAATAAGTCAACATAATTCATAAGTAATTATCAAGAAAGAGGAATAAAACCCTAATTCATATATGCATTGATTTCTCAACAAAAAGGCAGTTGTTGTCTTTTTAACATATCACGATGAAGCTGCCAGGTCCATATAATCGACATGACTAAGAATTATTGTTTCCGGGAGGAGCATGGTGATAGGGGAGGATGTTGGTGTCTTTTCCATTGATGTCAAAGGGGGCGTGATAATGGTGTTCAAACCAACAAGGGGAGATATAATAATGTTCAGATAAAGGAGTACAAGGAGAGGTGTTAGTGATCCAACCACGACTTTAGGAGTAGCAGGAGTAGTAGTAGAAGAATCAGAAAAGAATAAGATAAATACATCTCAAGGGGAGAATAACTCAAAATAGAAAATCATATCTCCTAAAAGATGTTTTTTTATTTTTATTTTTATTTTGGTGTTGCCATAAATACCAAAGTGGGAGAATGTTGAAAATATGTTTTCATTGATGTCAAAAGGATAGTCCCTGATGTCAACAAGGTGTACATTAAGTAGATGGTTGAAAATGGTGTCAGTAGGTGGCACAAGTGTCTTAGAAGAACAAGTTCCAAGCACAAGAAGAAGGGTCAAGATGAAAATAATAACATAATTTAAAGTTATTTTCAAGTAGTAGATGAGATTAAAGGCCACATGAAATCCACCTAGCTGGAAAGTGATCTGAAAGAGATTTCCAATAGTATATAGAAGTCTACAAATGGCTTCCTAGATTAAGATATAGAGCCAGTCAAAGATGGAGTCTCCAAAGTCAAAGATAAGCAGTAGAACGATAGAACTCCGAAAGTTCTAGAAGCCTGTAATGGTGGAAATAGAGTGGCACACTAGAATCCCGGAACCTCAAAACCCCAGAACCCCAGAACTCCTTAGAAAATTAATTTCTAAAAGATTCGGGCAGTAGGGCATTCAGGTTCCAACTCAACAAGGCAGAAGGGTTAGGCAGACCACACTCGGAACATGAAGATCCAAGAGTGATAGAAGCCAAGTAGAGTGGGATAACATGATAATCAACCAAATCGATGGCGTAGATCGAGTCCAACATATCTAGTGATGAGTGGTGGCACAATTTTTTCCAAACGCCAATGAATAAGGTGGTCCTTGAAGGTGGTTTCACAAATATCAATCTATGGCTCACAATTATTCCAAGGCACTTTCCTCGATTCATAAACCACTGAGGGTCATCCTGAGGGTGGTGTTTTATATCACCGTGGTATTGTGTGGGACCCTTAATCGCCACTTTCCCTCGTTACTATGCTAGTCACAGGACGTAAACACTCAACACATAAGGCGAAAGGGGCTAAAGGCTTTAATTGGCATATTTTTTTAGCATTCACGTTATAAAAGAAAAAGGCATAGGGAAGCTCTATTTAGCAGTAAGGATATTTTAAGTGGTAGTGATAGATTAAAAGGCCTTGAGGTTTGGAATGGAAGGATGAGATGGAAACTAATTCCAATAGTGACATGGAAGAATGAGTTGGTAGCTTGATTTTACAGGTAGAATGACTTGGAGTGCCAAGAGTAGCACAAATAGTTAAGAGGTAGATCTACACTCTTGATTTTGATGGGACTACTGGTTAAAAGGAATTTTTGGTCGAATGACTTGGAGTTCTAATAGCATTATGGATGAGTCAACAATGAAAGTTTAACACTAGGCTTATAAGCTAAGGCAAGGATAACCGCTGCTAAAATTAGTAAACCTCAACTAAACTTTGTTAAGCAACCAGAATGAAAAAATACATAGGAAAATAACAATTTGAATTAGAGATTGATCACAGAACTACATATTAGAGACTGAGACACATTTAGAAGATTGAATTGAACAGGACAAAGGAAAAAATAAAAATTCATGCAGCTATACACAAATATTTATAAGCAGTTTTGAGCAAGCAGGTTGCGTGTGTGATTGAGATAGAGTTTTGAGAACAAAATTTTGTGAGTGAGGTACTGCTAGTGTTATCAAAAATCAGATATTGTTGAAGGTATTAGTGATCAAGGGGAAATTATTTTACTTTCAAAACAAAGAATGCATTCATGTATATAGTGTGAAAATGGATGAACGATGAACTATTGAGTGTCTAGCAAGTTATAGCTTGCAAATTAGGGATTGGCGCTCATTCCAGTGGTTGTTGGTAAAAACTTGGGGTTGTAACTTCATTTAATTGTATCTAATAAATCAGGGAGTTGTAATTTCTTGTTGGTTGTAGCTAGAGAATTGTAACAAGTTGTAGCTTGCCCTATGAATTAATTGAAGAGAAGTTTTTAAAATTTACATGTTCTCTGTGTATTCGATTGAGATTGTTGATACTGATTCATGTCATGCTTATTTAATTTAATTGCTAAAGCATTAATGGTGTCCCAATATTTTTTCACAAAGTAAAATAAAGTTTTCACTTGGTAAAAATTCCTACAATATTGATTCAGCCCCCACTCTCAATATTGTCGTGGTTTCCAATAGGAGGGGTTTTGGAGGTCACTTGGTTTCATCAAGATAGTCTCCTACGTTCTATATGTACTTTTACCTCTCCTTGATCTTAATATAATGTTCATTCTTTTGTCTCCTTATGATGGTTGTCTTTTCTTTTGCATAGTTGGTTATTGTACTTCACATGAGCTAGTATTTTAATTGCACGAGCATTGCTAGTATTTTCAATTCTAGTTTAATTCCCATTTTGTCAATTACTTGATTTACAATCATCAAGTGATTTTTTTTTTCTCACCTTTGTAGAATTTTTCAATAATATGGCACTTATTCACAGAGATTATCCTGATTATACACTATTTGCGGAATGCATGCATAATACATAACCTCCTCTACGTTGATCATCAATTTGCAGAATTAAAAACAATCGCATGCACACATTGAAACATCAATCACACAGATCAACACAGTATGTAATGGGGAAAGCATACAGCTGAAAACCCCTCAGCTATATATATATTATGATGATAGAGAACATGTAACAATACATAGTACAATACTCCTCACAAGTACTCAGTACTATCTCCACCTGTTACACACAAACTAGCTCAGATCTGAATCAAGTCACAGGTTCAAATCTCCTCCGCTGTTTGCCTGCCTCCACTGTGCAATACCTGTTGAGAATAGAACCGAATGTGTGATCCAAATTTGAATTCCCTTGGTTTGTACTGCACAATCCTCATTGGAAATCTCAATCCATTGATTGTGCAAATCTCATGCACAGTTATAGTCACAACTGATAGTAGACTAACCCTTTCACCCACCTCTAACACTTGTCTCCACTGAACTGTCCATGCACTGAGTTAACTGATGTATTCTTTAGTTGATTTATGAGTTAATAATTAGTGAATTAATTAATAATTAATTCACACCACTCATCACTAGTGTATTTGGCAGTTAGACTAAA
>APFE030775795.1:0-12165 GCA_000404065.3 Pinus taeda
CAAGATAAGTGGATCCATTGTTTGATAGCTCTATGAATTGGCATCAAAACTATGTCAATTAGAATGTTGATCACAATACAAAAATGTAGGCTTGTAAAATAGCAATAAATAGGGCGCAGTGGCCATTTTGACGATTTATATAATAATTCCAAACAAATATAGAAGGTGGCTCTTGTTTTTTTCTTCTCCCCCAACCCAAAAAAAAAAAATATCTAACCACCCATGGCACTAATTGGTGCAAAATGATGCAAGTGATTTCCAAAAGTGATTAAGTTAGTTAGGCAATAGCCCAAATGAGTGCACAAGTGATGAAAAACTTACAAAATAAAAAAGTTAAGCTCAAAAGGAAAGAGATAAAAAGTCATCCAACTCTTGAGACAATTAGGGGAACTCAAAAAAGACTTCAACACCTACGAGCTCACCTCAATGCTTCGCAATGAAGAGACAAATTTCATGCACTATAATTTTCCTTATGGAAAGAAGAAAGATCAAACCCAATACAAATATTATCACTCATCATGAATAGTAAAGCATATCTCCATCACTACTACCCATTAATAATAAATCATCTCTCTCTATTAATGGGCATGAATACTAAATCATCTCTCTCTATCAATGGGCATGCAAACTAAATCATATCTCTCCATCATTTAATTGTTGAAAACTCATTATGACAATGCAACCTTGCTATCCACAATGAGAACAATATTTCATATAGCATTAGTTCTAACAACTAACTTTCAAAACTCCTATAATAAAATTCAAAATAATAAAATGTGCAATAATAAAAAAATTAATGCAATAAGCAATAGAGAGTCATTACCAAAATAATGCAATGTCTTTACAAATTAGCACAGCCACATGAATAAATATATGGATCGTGATCATTTTCCCCTTCTAAAATGTCATTTGCAATTTGTGATGTGATGCCATTTGCTGTTTGTTATTTTACCATAATACCATTTATTATTTATTTAATAATTTATATGATAAACTCATAACTATATTAAATAAATTATAAATATAAACATAAATTTAGAAAATACTAGATAATTTAATATTATGATTTCAAATAAGTAAATGACAACAAAAATATAACCACATCTTTTATAACCATAAATTAATTTAAATTAAAAAATAATAATATATTTAACAACCAAAACTAACAGAGCTATGGCCCTTTATTTTACTCCCTAACATTCAACTCTCAACTTCTATAGCATTCAACTCTAAATCTTCAAAATTGTACTACCATGGAACATTCATAGTTTCTCAAGAGAAAACACTCATGCATTGATTACCGGCCAGCTTCTCTTCTGATCTGAAACCCTACAACAAAGTATTGAAGCACAGTTCCGAAACAGGTGAGTCTTCATGCACCCCATCTTCTATTCTCACCTACAACAAAGTATTGAAGCACAGTTCCGAAACAGGTGAGTCTTCATGCACCCCATCTTCTATTCTCACAAAATAGTTGAGAATTTCATGTTGAAATTGGCCATCCACTCCAAAAAGTTAATAAGGGGTGTACATGAACAAATCTGCAACCCAAAGGTTTGTTTACAGATTTCGTTGCTTCGTTCACAACTTTTAAACACAAGTTTTAAAAGATTGGTAGTGAAGGAGGAGATTTAGAAAGTGGGAGGCAGGGGAGATTTGACGCTTGCCTCCTAACAGACGGTAACCCTAATTGGGATTCAAGTATAGGTAAATGAACATGAACTGGCTGTCTAATATTTCTATAGCAATGGCGGAGAAGCTAAGTCTCTTCGAAGCCCTATTACGAATATAGCAACTCCCCTGCAGAGTCCAGAGCGCCCAGTCTGCAGCAAAGGCAAGGAAGCAGTTACTGAATTTGTCATCAACGACAACTTGCTGCTTTACAGCGTCACTAAGATTCAATGAATTCAGGGTTTCGAATAGCGGGGTTCGTGACAATGAACGCTGCGCAGACAATTAAATCCCTCGGTAATGGTGCTCGTTATGTATTTCAATGGCTGCCCCATTCCAATGTTAAAATCCCAGTGACATTAACGAATAGGAAGCCATCCACAAGGGAGAATATTAAAACGCGTTATGCCTCCCATTACCTCTGCTGAAACGAATTAGCGAACACTATCAATCAGTCCATGCTAATAAGCTATCTGCAGCTATAACGACACCGCCCATAACCATATATAAATATCAGCCATAATCGCAGGGTTGTTAACTTTCACAGAAAACAACTGAAGGAATAATGGTGCCGCGAGTACAGTATCATGGGCGTCTTAACCACTGCAATGTCACACACTTACACGTGGCGATCTTACATACGCCTCGGCCAGAGCGGACCGCACACATTTGTCAGATCGGACGGATCAGATTGTCTAATATCCAATGGCCCAGATCGGTTAGATCTGACGATCCAGATATTTTAGATCGGACGATCCATATTTCCCTAGATTGTATGGCCCAGATTTTCCAGATCTGATCTACGCAATCCGCCGGCTCAGATCTATCGATATTCAACGGTCCAGATCTATGTAGATCAATGGCTCAGATCAACCAAGATCCAACGGCTCAAATGTGCCAGATTTGACGGCCCAGATTTTCCAAAGCGGACGGATGAGATCTATGAAGATCCGACGACCAAAATATGTCAGATCTGATGGCCCAGATTTGGCGAAAACGTACGGCCTAGACCTAACAAGATCTGACGGTGCAGATTGCCTGGATCGGACGGCACACATTTTTCAGATCCAACGGCTCAAATGTAGATAATCGAATGGCTCAGATCTGTCAAGATCTGACGGCTCATATTTTCCCGATCTGACGGCCCATATCGCTTGATATTGGACGGCCCAGATCTACTAAAATCCAACAGTCCAGATCGGCCAGATCGGACGGCACACATTTTCCAGATCCGACGGTTTATATTTACGCGATCTGATGGCCCAGATTTGGCGAAAACGTACGGCCTAGATCTAACAATATCTGACGGTCCAGATTGCCCAGATCGGACGGCACACATTTTTCAGATCCAACGGCTCAAATGTAGGTAATCGAATGGCTCAGATCTGTCAAGATCTGACGGCTCATATTTTCCCGATCTGACGGCCCATATCGCTTGATATTGGACGGCCCAGATCTACTAAAATCCAACAGTCCAGATCAGCCAGATCGGACGGCACACATTTTCCAGATCGGACGGTTTATATTTACGCGATCTGATGGTTCAGATCTGTCTATTGATAACTTATCGATAGATAAGTCCTCTATGATAACTTACGCCTTATTGTTAATGACTTATGTTTCTATACGAGTTATCTCTGATAAGTTATGCAGAAGAACTTATCAGTTGATAAATTATCTTTGACAAGTTATCATCAGATAATTCACTGAATTTATCATTGATTAGTTATGCATTGATAGGTCATCGATAAGTTATATCTCATACGTTATCTTTTGATAAGTACTGGTTGATACGTTAGGCAGTTATAGGTGATCTGATAAGTTATTCTGATACGTTATCATCTGATAAGTTATGTTTGATAGGTTCTGCATTGATAGGTCATCTAATAAGTTATCTCTGATAAGTCATTTTTGATAGATTATATCTGATAAGTCATTGTTTGATAAGTTATGCGATAAGCTATACATTGATAAGTTCTCATGATAGATTATAATAGTTACAGATAACTTATCTGAAGATAAGTTATACAGAGAACTTATAAGAAAAGGTTATCAGTGATAACTTATTATAAGATAAGTAATCAGCGATAAGGAGTGAGGAGATAAGTTCTCAGATATGACTTATCCACTAATAAGTTATGAGTACCTATCAGCGTATAAGTTATCAGCCAATACGTAATCTCAATAACTTCTCAGTGCATAAGTTCTTCTCTGATAGGGCTTATCTGCTGATATGAATCAGAGAACTTATCGTTAGAGACCTTATTCGCCAAAAAAACCTCACTTATAATTCGCCTGATAACGGTTCGAGCTTCCCTGAATTCGACGAATCTGAGCGACGCAGTGGCGACAATGTCTGAGTTTGTGGCGTCGAAGGCGGTGGGTGTGGCGTTTTATGAGATGCACCGAATTTATTTACAGACAGGAAGGCCTGGGATCGATCAAAGGTCAGACCACAATGAAAACATTTAAAACACAAATAAAAAATAAAAAATGAAAAATAAAAACGATTATTTAAAACACAAATAAAAAATAAAAAATGAAAAATAAAAACGATTATTTAAAACACAAATAAAAAATAAAAAATGAAAAATAAAAACGATTATTTAATATATCTATATTTAAGTTGTACTATTTAATATAAAAAAACACAAATAAATTTGAATAGAAATTATTAAAAATAAAAATTTTAAATATCTTAACACAAATAAATTTAATATAAGAAAAATTATTAAAGAGAAACCAAAAACGATTATTTAAATAATCTTTATTTGTATTTAATTATATTATTAATATATATTTTTAAAATATAACAAAATTTTCACGTATAAAATATATTTTATTTTCAAATGTTAGGTTAAGTTTTGACGATAGTAGGGATAGGGGTTAAGTCAACATATTCCAATATTATTTGATGTGACGATCAACATTAAATCTGCCCCAACATCGTTGGTCATACCGTTGTGTTTTGACGATAGTAGGGATAGGTAAATTATCTCATTTTAGGTAACTCTCTATTTATTTTTATAGTTATTCAATCTTTATTTTGAATACTGGTGGGTATTCAATTTTTTATTTATTTTCTCTTAATAGTTTTAGATTTCCGATTTTCTCATGCGGATTTTTTTTGATTAATTGAACATTTGGGTTTTAGTTAATTTTGGAATTGCGAGGATTTTGAGTAATTTATTATATTTAGGGACGGTATTTTTATTTTGATGGTTAATTAGTTTGTTTTTAACTAAAAAAGTATGATAATAATTTAAAGTTAATAGTTTGTTCTAACTAAAAATTCCTAATAATTATTTAAAAGTTAAATATTAGGAATTTAATTTTTAATATTTATTATTTAAATTTATTTAATTATGAAGTTGTCTTTAATGTAAATTTTGGATTTTTTTGGACCGATTAAGGTGAAAAATTTGAGGGAAATCTTGATTTTGTTTTGTTTTTTTTTTTGTTTTTTTTTGTTTTTGTTGTTGTTTGTTTAGTTTTTTTTTTTTTTTTTTTTTTTGCATATATGGATTCAACACCCGGAAAAATCCCTAGGGCACTTCTATTATGCATAGTTTATCCATCAAATTTGTGATTTCAATTAATTCCGACTGGATTTTAAACAAATTAAATCAGAAAAGTTCAAAAAGTCCCATTAGAGACAACTCATTTATTTATAAGGTGTTTGGTTGAAGTTTTATTAAGGGTTGTTTAGTAACTCCCATTTCTATTAGTTACTATTTTTTTTGTTTTTTGTTTTATTTATTTTTATTTAACCTTTTATTATTATTATTTAATTTAAGATGAAAACATATTTAATCATTTTAATTTAATTTAATGTCTGTGTATTTGTTAATATAAACAATATTAGTTAATCATATTTCTTAATTTTTGGCGTTGACTTTTAACAATACAATATTTTATAGTTTTTATTTTTTATTTTTTATTTTTGGGATGAAATTTTTGCCTTTATTGTTGTTTAGCTTAATTAATATTTATTTAAGCTAAGTGGTAGGTACTAGCTATTATGTAGCCCTTGTTATAAATGTGTTAGGGGTTAGTTAAACAAAAAAATAATAAAGACATATTTCATAACAAAAATAAAATAACTAATAAAATGTCATCAACAAAAATTAAGAAATATGATTAACTAATATTGTTTATATTAACATATGTATAAATATGTGCGTATTCTATTTTTATTAATATATATAATTGTTTATAAATTAAATCTATTAAAATATGTTTTTAATATAATAATAAGTTCCAATTTAAATTGAAAATATTGTGAAAAAAAAATATAATTTCATGAAATATAAATCATAGAAAAAAGAAAAAATAAAATAAAAAAAAGTTAATAAAAAAGAAAATAAAACTAAAAACAAAATTTTTCTAATAATAGAAATGGAAGTTACTAAAAAAACCCATTAATAAGATCTCAACCAATCACCTTACAAATAAATAAATGTAATAATAATAAAAATAATATAAAAAATTGAATTCCTAAATGTGAAACTATTCATTAGCGTCATAATTTTTTAAATTTTTGGTCAAAGACAAACTAAACTAATACCTAGTCAAAAACAAAATTGGATGGGGCAGGTATAATAAAGATGAAGGACGTTAATCATCATCATTATCATCATATATATTAAAATGAAATTTGTAACTATATAGAAGAATTTAAGAAAAATTACATTACATTCTTTTAAAAATTAGAAAGTAATAATTTTTTTGTAAGTTAACATTCTATTCGTTCAGAAAAAAGAGATATACATTAGATGCTTAAAAAAATGTGTAGTCTCAGCCCAACCGAGTTTGTTGACAAACTTGAGAGAAGATGGAAAACATACAAAAAAGATGCTAGTGACAGTGTCCACAATCGAGAGGGCCATAGTCTCAAATAGGCCATAGGCTCAAATAGACATAAAACATAAAGAAAACCAGAGGACATACGAATATTTGTTAAAAGTGGTTCGTATTTGTGTTTACAAGACAAATTTGCATCTATGTGATAAATGTTATTTATGTATTTTTGTATCTGAGGGGACAAATACTCATGATATAATTAATTGTTATATATAACAAAAATGTGCGGTCACATGAAAAAATTGTCATGTAAACAATATTATTATTATCCAATTTTAAGATCAAGGCCAAGCCAAACACCAAATTGGTGTATGAGATCCCCTTGTATGTAGGATAAGGGATTCGACACCTTTGCGCAGAAAAAAAATGTCATGTAGACAATATTATTATTATTATCCAATTTTAAGGTCACGGCTAAGCCAGACACCAATTTGGTGTATGCTGTTGTCACAAAACCATGTACTAAGGGCTGCTACTTAGTGAGATCTCATGCAACTGTTTCAAACCAGACTTTAGACTAAGGATTAGCCTCCCTAGTCAGAGAGGGCTCTCTCACAGGTTTTGATATGCATTTAATGGACAAAAAGATGGCTAACTCTTTAAAACAGTGAATTAAGTTTAAGCTGGTTGGAACAACAAAATCAAGGCTTCTTCCATTGGGCTCATGGAGTTATACATTTCTACAGTAAACAAGCAACTATTGAATCATAGAAACCAAGGCATATAATGTCTCACTGTCCAAAACATCTACCAAGAAGAACTTCAACTCAACAAGACATACACAGGAAGTCTGAGCATCAATGATGAATTCAGAGTGATTGCATGTCTAGTGAACTGTAAAATAAGATACATAGAACCAAAACCACATACATTCTGAACATTTGAGACACAGGATGAATCTTGGGAAGAAACAACAAACTTTCTATTACTGTAAAAAGGAACTTTACATACACCAATAAGAAAACTCTGTCTTGTTCATAAAAATCTCCAACCCTTGATACATCAGAGTTTTTCCTATTTATAGGAAATAAAACTAAGCTATCTTGAGTCTCCTCCTCCAGCATGAGGGGAGCTCGAAAACCTATGATTAACTACCTTATCCATATTGAAACTAATTTATTAAATACAGAGGTATTGTGCTTTAAATACAATAGAGTCCTATTTCTAATCAAATTCTGCTACCATCTCCTCGTTTGCATGATTCCCTCCTGATCTTTGACAGCTGTGCCTTTCCTGTAGGAGCTGGAATATATTTGAGGAGCATTCGCTGGATTGGCTGCCTTGGATTCTGAGTGTGTTGCTGACTCAGCCTTTGATGGAGAAATATCCTCTGTTTTCCCGGTCCCTGTTTTTATCCATGTTCATTTTCCAACAAAAATGCTTGAAGCTGTATAATGACCTTAATGACCATACCATAACACCATATGCCTGAATAATCTGGATGCTTTACGAATACTGCCAGGTGTTGAACTCAAAATTCTGGTAATCCTACCAGAAACCCTAATTCTGCGGTCATAAAGGTACTTTATGAAAACTTGGTAAAGACAAAAGGTTTTACCTTTATGCAATAAGATTTACATTTGTCAACCTTTGAAGGCTTAAGCAACCATGACTGATTTCCTTTCTATCCTCGAAGCCTTTCTTCACAAAATTTTGATGACCTCAGCATTGTTTATGAATTTTCCCTTAAAAACAGTCACCTACAGCAGTTTCGTAGCGCGCTACGAAACTGCTGTTCTTTGCAAAATCACAGTCTTTAATGAATCTCTTCAATTATTTAGACTGTTACAGCTTCATCTTTGGTTCCAAAATTGCTTACTTTCCTTTCTTTAATACATGCCTCAAAAACATTAATTAACTTAAGAAAAATGAAAAAAAACTTGGTGCAACATTGAAATTTAATTCATTTAGCAGCTAACTTGCCTAGCTGAGCCTTCAGCTTTGCAAGTTCACTCTCCATGGCTGCAATCTCTGATACTGTCTTTTCTAAATCAGCCATCTCCTTGTCAGCTACTTCCCATTTCTCCTTGGTGGATGAGGTTTTATCTTTCTTAACCAAAGGAGCCTTTTCCTTTACCTCTTTCTTTCTGCTCTCCTTTGTTTCTTTGGCCTGAGCTATCTGTTTTCCTTTTTATTTGGTCTGCTCTCTGGTATAGATTATTCTTTTGGTTTCTTGTACTTTCTCTGCCTTTACTGCCTTTTCTGCCTCCTTTGCCTTCTCTATTTTTTCTGCCTTTTCTGCTTTCTCTATCTTAGGCAATGGTTTGGTTTGCTTTGTTGTTACCTTGGCAGTCTCCTCACCCTTTGGGACTTGTTCTGCTGCTCGGGCTTGACCTCTAGTGATTGGCCTTCGAGGCTTGACCATGAATTCCTTTCCAGCCTCTTCAAATCTTAGCCTTTTTGAGGCTTTTGATTTCTTAGAGCTATCAGGAGATGACTGTGTTAGGTCTATTGGCATGGGCTCCACCTGTACTGATGTGGCTTGTTCAAAGTCAATTGCCTCTAGCAAATCCTTAAGACTAGCCTTTGACATGGGGCTGTCTTCTACTGCAATTGACTTTCCCTTTTCTTTGCTCAACTGGCTTCTTGTTCTGATCCTGGTTTCCTGTGCAACTTCACTTGGCTTGGATGCAATTTTCTGATATTTCATCTTCTCCTTGGATGGTTTGGGTGTCTCTTTAATGACTACGGGTTTCCCTGATTGCTTTGATTTATGCTTTGGCTTCTTTCGGTCTTTAGCCTGCTTCTTAGGCTCAGCTAATGTAGGCTCTTCAACCATTGTTGCCAGTGTAGGTTCTTCAACCATTGTAGACTCTTGAGTCTTTCCTTCTTTTTCTCTATCTGGTAATGGGGTTAGACCGGTTTTGCTTTGGAAACCCGACATGAAAATGAAAGAGTCCCAATCCCTCCCGATTTTATGCAGGCTATCTAACACCATTAGCTTAATTAAACCATGATGGAAAAGAGATGTCTCATAATTATCCCTTTTAAACTGAACTTTGTCGCACATTTTGCCTAGACTCCTAAATAAATAGAAAGGAATATCTATGGACGCCTTCCCAGTGAAATGTAACAGAAGTTTGAAATGGTAGGAGTATACTTTAGTGTACCTCCCCTCGCATGTGAGGTATTTCTGAATGGCTGTGAGGAGCAGAGCATAATGCTCTTTAATATAATGCCTGGGTATTGCCTTAGAAAGGTCCTCGTTGGCATATTGATCTTTCAGAAACTCCTTACATGGAGTTGTATCAAACTTGTAATTCTTAAACCATTCCTGACCACTCCTTGGGATCTCGGTGACAGCAGAGATAGCTTGCGGAGATACAGGGAATTCTAATAATGCAACTTTAGAATTCAAGCCGCTAAAGTTTAGAGCAAAAGCTTTGGTTACCTCTGTGTGTCCGCCCTTCAATTTTTCACAGAACCTCCAGCAACCCGCCTGTTTGAAAGCTCGAGCAACACCTTCATCTTTAAGCGTGAGATCAAGTCCCTCTGGTTCAGTTCTGAGACATCTCCCGGATCTATGCTCTCGTTTCTCCATCTTGCTCAGAAAATTCTTGCACAGAGAACTCAATTAGCAACTCCAATTTACTCAACAGCTTCGGCTTCAGAATGCAGGCTCGCTTGCAGTAGTCTCTTTTTTTTAAATGAGAATTCGGGCGGCTTCCTTTTGTTTTTTCAAAAACTCACCATAAAACAGGCACGTTAATGCAATCATGTATAAACATAATTGCACCACCATACCTCATAAGATTGATTAACATAATTGACATGTGTGTGATCCTATCTCTGATGGCGGGATGAATCCTATCCTGATCTAGAGAGGACGTCGACTGACACATATGAACGGTTTTTGATGACTCACCTCCCGAGATTTGACATTTCAAGGAAATATGCTGCAGAAAAAACCCGAATCCCCGATTTCGTAGCGCAGGCAATTATGAAATGACATACTGCGCTACGAAATGGCTGCTCAATGATATGCTGCGGAAAGGTGGAAAATGATTGCGCAGCTAAACTGGCCAATCATATTACGCTACGAAACTGTGCAAAGTCAGAATGATGTAATCAAGACATGACATGCTTTAACTATCATGAGAGAGGGTATCTAACGGTTTTTTTACAAGGACTCATGTCAATACCTTTGGAAAACTAAACTTAAAGTGACACACCTAAAAACCTATTGACTTGAATGAAAAATTTTATATGGATCTTTGGACATAGGTGAACTGTGGTTTTAAGTGATAACAGCGGCTCCACTTGGGATAGTGTGCTCCTGTAGTACACTAAGAACTCGTAGCACCAGTGCCTTTATCCATTTATTTCCTTTCATATGTGACTGATAAGCATCCCTGTCAGACTTTATGGGCCTTCACCTCGGGCTAAAATCCTCATGTTCAGCTTGTCAGTTATTTTCAAAACAAAAACTTTCATAAAACGGCTATGTACAATGATAATGGAATGCTTGGTGGACTTTTACTGATTGTAATGCTTTAGGAACCTGCCATTAACAGGTCCTCCAGCATATGGCGATCCATCAATCTCTTGTAGAATATAGGTGTTACTTCCATGGTAATCTGAAATCAGGTATGGCCCTTTCCACAAATTTTCAAATTTGCCATGCTTGCCCTTTTCCTCAATTCTGGCTTCCCACTTTAAAACTTTGTCATTGATCTGAAATGTGACATCTTTAATCTTCTTATCAAAAGCCCTCTTGACTCTATTCTGATTTTGCTGATGGCCTTCATACACTTCATTTCTCTTTTCTTGCAGAGCTATTAGCTGATTGATCCTTCGTTGTATGGCATTAGGTTCTTCTTCTAATCCTTGAATTAGCTTCATAACTGGTACCCCAAGAGATGTTGGGAAAATAGCTTCTGCACCATATACAAGCTCATAAGGTGATGTTCCTATAGATCTTTTTGTGCAAATGCGATCAGCCCACAAGGCATATCTCAACTTTAAGTGCCAAGCCTTCTTGTTTTCTTGCAGAAGTTTCTTAATAATCCTCACAAGACTTTTATTTGAGCTTTCAGCCAAACCATTTCCCTGTGGATAATATGCTGTAGAGTGACCAAGGGAAATATGATACTGATGACAAAAATTTATCATTTTTATAGACTTAAAAGCCTGAGCATTGTCTGTGATAAGCTTGAGTGGACATCCAAACCTTGCTAAGATGTTGTTCTCTAAAAAAGAAATGATTACTGAATCATTAGCTTACCTGGTTGGTACCGCCTCTATCCATTTTGTAAAATAATCAGTGGCTGTGAGAATCCACCGATGCTGCCCTGATGAAGGAGGATGTATTTCACCTATGAAGTCTAATCCCCATTGCTGGAAGGGGGCTTCAACATAGATAGGGATCAGTGGCATAGGCACAAGCTTTCTTTTACCCTCAAACATCTGACACTCATGACATGAAGCTATCCTTTTATAGACATCTCTGAACATAGTTGGCCAGAAATATCCTGCCTTCAAAATTTTATTTGCAGTAGCTCTCCAATAGTGATGGCCTCCACAATCCCCTTTATGAAACTCATCCATCACCTTTTCAACTTCTTCCTTAATGAGACAATTTAGCAAAATCCCACCTGCATCTTTCCAAAATAAAATCTGCTCATGAACAAA
>APFE030775800.1:0-18129 GCA_000404065.3 Pinus taeda
AGATTCCGGTGACGGAATCCGGCGGAAGAAATGAGGTTAAATCTTGATTTTTAGCAGTTAAAATGGTTTTTTAACTGCATATTTGGATTCAGCGCCCTCAAAAACCCCTGGGAGCCATTGTTTGTGCAGAAACTAGCTATCAAACTTGGGATTCCAATAAATTGCTGCCGGATTTTGACCGGAAAAATCTGCCGGAAAGACTTTCAAAAAGTCGCGTTATAGACTACTGCTATATTTATTTCATGCCAATGTTGTGGCGTGGCTTGGAACTATATGAAACCCAAAAGGGATATTCTATGCAAATCTCTATGATGTGAATCTGGCCTAGATTATGTGTAACCAGTCACGACCAACTATTTTGTTTATTAACAATATCAAAATATGGGTTATAGTTAAGAAAAATGTTTTTGATTTGTATAATGTCCATTTCTCTAAAATTTATTTGTAAATTGTATGCTATAAAATATTTCAAGTGAAATATGACTTACTTTATAATCATAAAACGTATTTAATAAACATAATATATTTAACTAATTTAATTGAAATAAAAATTATTAAATAATAAATGGTATCTATAAACGAAGCATGATGAGTTCTTAAAATGAATATATAATGTGACCCTAAAATAATAGTAAAATTAGATATTAAATTAGAAGCCATAGTTGGAGCTATTAGTGGCTCTAAAAAGGAAGCTAAATTGATTGCTTAATAAGAAGATCACTTGGAGGCTAATCAAGAAAAAAATCTCAAAACTAAAAAGAAGAAATCCCTCAAGCTAAAAGAGAAGTAAACCCATATATCTATTTATTTCATAGAAGTTGGCGTGGCTCAAAGATATCTTAGCGTTCAATGTTGTGTCTTCAGAATAGATCATTTTAAACATCATCAATGTAACAAACTCTGTTGGAGATCACCAGGAATGGCAGTATATGACCAGGGTTGCGATATCTGATTCAACTTTGTTGATGGGGAACACATAGAGACCAATTGGAGAGCGCTAGGAATGGAAGTATATGACCGGGGTTGCGATATCTGATTCAACTTTGTTCATGGGGAACACATAGAGACCAATTGGATCTTCCACTTACTGAATGACTATGTTGAATCGATGAGCGTAGGGGATCTCCTAAAGGAATATGAATGCTTGACTCAGCATAGAGACCAATTGGATCTTCCACTTACTGAATGACTATGTTGAATCGATGAGCGTAGGGGATCTCCTAAAGGAATATGAATGTTTGACTCAGCATCACTTTCGCATAATCCGAGGAGACCATTCGATTCTTTTCGTGTATTAACTACCCCGATTTCATCGTAGAGGAGTGCGAGAAGAGATAATACATGTGTTTTCAGGCTGGACGATGTAAAACTGAAACGTGAATGAATATAAAATTTGTATTTTAGTTTGAAAATAATAATTGTTGTTTTAGATTGGGGTGGTTTAGTGTATATATTAAAATATTATAAATTAAAAAATGTATATTTAATTAAAAAATTAATTAAGTAAAAATAAAAATGAATGAATAAATCAGGTTCAGATAATTACTAAAATATATAATAAGAAAATCACAATCCACATGTGGTCTCTCTCATTTGGTCAAAAATAAAGTATTCATCATTTATTTCTAGTTCTAATATAATATGAAGGAATTAACTAATACAATTAATCTTTTGAGAGTTAACTTTCTTTTTGAAATTTATCTAAAGTATAAAATAATCAGATAAGATCTTGATGAAATTATTAAATGTGATTTGCTAAATTTAAATAATAAAAAATAAGATAATATTTTTAATATAAAGGTAAGTTTAAAAGTGATAAACTTTATAATTGAAAACTCAATATCTAGACACACATAAAAGAGGCACATTGATTATACTCTGTTCATAACTAAAACCCTTTATTATCATAATTGTGTAGCAATGTCGGTTATTGCTGTCATTAACTCCCATATTAATTTGAAGTCTTAGTACCACTTTTTACAAGCTTATTGAAATCAATTGTCATGAGACCAATCCACCCACAATGAAAACCATTTTTGAATCCAAGACAGAGCACACGAAAAACCAAACAAAAATTAAGCCCTTGTGTAACTTTATTGATATCTAATTAAAAAATAGCACAAATTAATATATATATTATTTTAATTTTTAAATTAAATCATATTACAACAAAATATAATTAAAACATTAAAGTTAAAACATCCATTCAACACTTCCATTATTATAAAATTTGAATTAATGCACTCTCCTATACAGTTAAACTTGAAACTCTCTCAAACAAGACTAGAGTTGTTGCTTTAGAGGTTTGAGAGTAAGATATAAAACTATTTAATTCATGAGTAATTTATTTATATTTTAAAAAAATTTTTTAAGTATTTATTTTTGTTTCATATTTTCCTTAAAATGTGTGAACTGGTCCAAACATCTTAATAAAACACAGTGAAAGATAATAAACACGCAATTGCTAAAAAAATCTTCAGCACGTACGGTCTTAAAAAAATTATCCTGATAAAGGGTGGATGGCAATTAAGGGAAAATAGTCTCTTCCAGCGGCCTGCCATAATAATCTTCCTCCAAAAGTCTTTTTTAATTTTAAAGTCTAATTGCCTCTTTATAACGAATTAGACTTGCTAATGTATTTAAACTTTTTGACATAATTTATATTAACGATGATTTAATTTAGGAGAATACTAACATCATGCCCATGATGTTATTTTGTGTCGGGATGTCATAATTGAGCGTTCCTGTATATACTTGTGATGCAGGTGATTCTAATGTGGCTGAAATTTTATATGAAATTTTGAGAAGTTCATTAAATTTGAAATGTATGTGTAGTTTAACGGCGAGAGTTGTTGTAGTAGTTGTAATTTAACCAGGGACAAGGATTAAGGAAGAAGATCTCACTGAACTACCAAAAATATTTTTACATTATTTGTTTTTCAATAACTATATTACAGATATGTTTAATGACTGATATTGAATTAGATTAGATTTCAAGTATTTAAGCAAGATTTGTACAGAAACGCCTTTTGTGACCTAGAAATTTAGAGGTAGTATCCAGAAAGCTGCAATAGGAATTTGTTTTCCATATTACCACTGATAGGCAATGTGAGGCTATCTAAGAACTGAAACGTATAATTTAGGTATTATAAATGTACAGATACATTTTGGTCATTTTGGAAGGAAAGTTCCTTTTTCAACTCTAATTTTTCTTATTATTTTTTTTTTTTTTAAGCATTTTTCACTTTGGAAGGAACTCTTGAGCATGCCAACTGCAAGCATTTTGCCAAGAAAGTTCAATTTCATCTTTGATTTTTTTTGTTTTCACTCTTGATCATGCAACTGCAACTCTTAGTGCTAAAACCTCCTCTTCATCTTTTTATAATAAAAGTTTTTTTGATATTTCAAAGTGTAGTTCATCGAATAGTAATACAGACAAGGGCAGGGAGAGGCATGAATTATATCAATATTAACACACAGAACGGCGGGCAGAGGCATGAATGATATGAATGATATCTCTTGCGATTGTGTGCACAACAATCTCTCCCAAGAAATATTGAGTTCATCTATTAGATGTGCTTTTACAATATTCTAAAATTTTTGGTGTTTTTCATGTTATATTTATGAAAACTAAACAAGTTACTTAAGACTTCAATTCTTTCTAGCCATATTCAGAATGTGAACTATTTGTATTTTTTAGTTTTTACTGTTTTATAAAAACAATAAGACAATGAAAATCTTTATTAGCATCCGTAGAAGTATGAGATAATATGGGATGAAGGAGAGTTGCCTATGTTAATCAATTTTAATTAAAAAATGTTTTTTAATTAGTTTATTATCCAAATTTTATTGATATGTATATATATTTAAACAAAAACCAAAACCTAGTCAATAAAAGTATTTAAAAATATTATTGCTATATTATAATGATTTGTTTAAAATATATTTTCTGTTTCTTATAATATAAAACTTAAATTCTATGAAAAAAATTAGAAGTGAAAAAAAACAAAGTGAATGAATATGGTATACTATTTACATAAAATAAAATAATTTATAACACCAACAATAATAGTTTTATTTTAAATTAAAATATATAAACATTAAAACAAACATAAATATAAATTTATTATACTTTTAAATTGAGGTGCGGGTAATAGTTAGTTTTAATTATAACTCAAAACTATAAACGACTTTTCATCTTCCAAAATTGATATTGCGATTATTTGAAAATGTAAAAACATATGCTATACATGTTTACAAATACCTCTCTCATACAACTTTTCCAATTAACAAACTTGTCTACTTTTTGAGAAATTACTAATATTTATTAATTTCATATACAATCAAATTTTTATCAAAATAATGTCGTACTTATATTTAATGATTCATTAATGTGAGACGTACTTAAATATTTAATGAATCATTTAAATATAATAATTTATTTTTGCGTAAAACCAATATGATTATAATTTATATAGATTGTAGAAACGGATCAACTATGTTTTGGGAATATTTAAACTTAAACGGATCATCTGGAGTTCGTTGAATTGAAACTAAAAGGGTTTCAATATCGATGTGTTTGAACGGTCTTGTTAGTTATCAATTAAATAAATGATAGAAGGAATCAACTCTCATAATTTTCTTTTGAAGATAAAAAATATTTTAATTACATTTTGTATTATCATATTAAATTAATGTTGAAAGGGATGCAACCTTTGAGGAAGGTTTGCAATTGGATGTAGTATTTACTCAATGCTGGAATAGAAGGATGGAAATGTTGTTAATACATTTTTTCAATTTTAAAGGAATGAAATTGTGTTTTTTTTTTAAATTTAGCTAAATTTTAAATTTTTCATATCATTTTGATGGAAGTTTAAATATATGTTTTGATTTGGACTGAAATTTAAATATAATAAGGGCCATATAATAGTTAGTAGTTGGGATTTAGTTTAAATATAGTTTAATGAAACAAAAAATAACAAAAGTAAAGGTTTCATCACAAAAATAAAACAACTAATAAAATATTATATTAGATATCATTTTTTGGGATTCAAATGCATTAAGTCAGTCATTCAAGTATTACCATTTTTCATGGAAATGGTCATGCTTGAATGCATTATTTAACACAGCTGAATTCTAAAAAAATGACGTCTAATATAATGCATTGCTAAAATCCCTTAATACCTAAAATATTATATTGTTAAACGCCATCACCCAAAATTAAGAAATATGATTAATTAATATTGTTTGTATTAAAAGACATAACTATATGTGTGTGTTTTATTTTATTAATATATAAAAATTTCTATAATTTAATTTATTAAAATATTTTTTAATATAATAATAAGTCACTTAAATTGAAAATATTGTAAAAAAAAATATAATTCATGAAAATAGAAAAAAAATAAAATCAAAAAGTTAAATGAAAAGGAAATAAAACTAAAATAAAAAATATAGTAACTAATGGAAATAGAAGTTACTAAACAACCTATAATAAGACCTCAACCAATCATCTTACAAATAATTAAATTTTAATAATGTTAAAAAATAATAAAAGTTGAACTGATAATGTTAAACTATGGATAAGCGTCATAACTTTTTTGTCAAAGGCAAACTAATACCTAGTCAAAGCCAAAGCTGATAGGGTTATACCATGTAAGCATAATAATAGATTTTTGATTTTGAAAGGAGTTTTTGATGTTTTAGTGAAATAATAATACATAATCCAATTTCAATATGGAGTTGCATCTAGATGCCCCTCAGTACACAATTATTAGTATCAATGCCATATTAACAATTGTTATAATTACTAGGGAAAGAAAAAGTTTTCTTTTTGAGTTGTTGTATTGATTTTACTCTTGAATTATAGGGATAGGGGTAGCCTCGCCACCATTTGCAGTTCATGGAAGTTTTAGGCTCTTTGTCATGCCTCTGGATGTCGCTTGACATTAGGGTGCATAATTTGGACTCTACAACTGTGTCTTCCTCATCTCATGGATGCACGGCTTCAGGAATGGCATGGCTTCACAAAATTGAACAGAGGGTGTTCCTCAGAGTTGAAAACATTAGCCTCCCACTTCCCCCATGTAATTCTTATTCTAATCCTTATTTAGATTTTGGCAGGGGGACAAAGATGGGGTTCAGTTGTAGATGTGTGTAAAATGGTTGGTATGTTTATAAATTGCCTGTCTAAATCAAAAGAAAACTTCAAAGGTCTTATTTTAGGCACTCTTTTTTATCTTTTTATTTTATTTTATTTTCTAGCCTTCCCATAGTGATATTCCATCTGGTCTGTTTGCTATTGTCAGTATACTAGGATAGAAAGGAAGGAAGACAGTGAAACGCATCTATATATAGCTTAATAGAATTCATTCCATCCTTGATCCTCCCTCTCTAACAACATCCATGAGTGGTTTGCTTCCGACTCAGGCTTGAGAGAAGTGGGGAAGTATAGACCAACTTTGAATGAATATCTATTAAGGGCTTAGCATGCTACTTTGTTTAGAGACTCTCAGGAATGATTATTTGTCACTTTCCATGTTATGTATGTTATGAGTTTCTGGTTGATAATGTTAGCTTCAGCTTTGAAGTTTGGCTTCCACAAAATTCTATAGAGGCGAATGATCTAGGAGATGCTATTTACAGTACAATGATTCTTCTTAGTATATTCTTCTTTATTGAAATTCTATAAGGATAGAAGTGGTTGTGCTCATTTCATCTCCACATCACTTATATTAAATGGAATGAATTTATCTTAATATCTAAGACAATTAAATCCATATATAACTTACCCTGGAAATATGGAGTTCTTGACTAAGTAGTGGTAGATAGATTTTTTATGGTATCACATATTAGCAATCCTGAAATGTTGCACCTTGCATCTTGTTAGAGTTCATTCCAATATAAATGGGATATATGATATGTTGGCATTATGTGATACTATAAGTTTGTAACTTGTATATTCTTTGAAAAATACCACAATTTCATTAATCACGATCTTATAACTATTTATAGGATATGATTTTACTTATGTTCGAGTACTTCTTTCATGTTATAAAATCATTGCATTTAAAAGAATATGTCTGTTAAGTAACTAAAATCAATTTCTAGAGCTAAAATTTCAATGCCCTTTCATATGTGCAATTGCTTGTACATTTTTATTTTTTTTCCTGTGGGACATCTAAGATAACAATAGAGGTTGAGAACATTTCATGCCAACTGAATCTTTGGTTCATAGACTCCAAGTCCACGTTTTCCATGTTGATTCTGATGCATGGATATATTCACATCTTATTCATTCTGCTTACTGGTATATGTATTGCATGTCATGTATCTAAAATGTATGTTAAGAAGAAACAAACTGGAACAGGTACTCATATAATCAGGAAATCTAGCCTTATATGAAAACCATGATGGTTAAAGAGAGGATGATATTTATTAGGTTTTCAGTCCAGTTCATGGTTTGTAAGAGGCTCAATGCATAGAAATTTTGGTTTGGAGCATTTGAATTGGGATGTATAATAACTGATATCTTCAATAGCATGTACTAAGAGTTTCCTTCCTGTTTTACTCTACTGCAGAGTTTATTTGAGCCAGACTTTGCTACATTCTTCTGATCTACGTCTTTTTATTTGTTGCAGATGATGGTGTTGTGGAGAGGTTGGCTATTTCGAGTCCTGGTAATGAGAACTCAAGTGTCTCTATTGAATGGATTTCATCAGATACTTCGGGAAGATATTTTTTATTAATGTTACCTGGTGGAAAGCCGTCATATTTATAGAAATTAGAGAATTCTAATTTTTTTGGAGATGATTTCCTCTCAAAGGTAGACTACTAACTGTAGTATACGGACATAATTAAATAGCATTAGTAATTGAAAGAAACTGCCATATAGGTAATTGAAATATGCTTCAAGTGTGATATTGACGATTTCAATGATATGTGGGTATTTGATGTAGCATGTTTTTTTTGGGCCTTGGGTCTTATCACCTGATAAATTATTTATGAATCTTTATCTATATTCTAAATACTTTCAATACAGTAGTTTACTTTGGGCACAACACTAGTTTACTTTGGGATAAGTGTTGTTGTCTAAGTTGCATGGTATAGTGAAACAAGAATGCATATAGATATATATGTGTGTGTGTGTGTGTTCAACTTAGACAACCATCCTTGTCCCAAAGTAAAATAGTGTTGTGCCTAACTCCATCAGCCATCAATGCTCCCCTCACATCTAATGGTAAGTGTTTGTTGCTCCGAGGTATGGACATATTATCATTCTTGTGCTATGAGGAAGGAGAATTAACTATTGAGCAAACAATGTAAAAGTGTGTAACACTACCTCATTGTGAGAAGGTGTTCTCCAATAGGCCTAGTCTCTCCCTCAACATCTCAATCTTCCCCTTTGAGAGGGGCTTAGTCAAAATGTGTAAAAATTCCAAATTCAGGGGAACATACTCAAGAACCATAGCTCCCTTCCTGAACTTATCTTCCAGGAAATGGTACCAAATGTCAAGATTATTGGAGTGATCGTGAAGTACTGAATTTGTAAGGAGTTGAGAAAATTTGGTTGTCATAATACTTCAAACCATCGACTCAAACACATGAATGCAATTTTTGTTTTCTTCCAACTGATCTAGGATATCATACCTGGGATCAGACCCTAAGTTGAAACAATACCTGTAAGTGCTATTCCTTGAACTAGCCTCACCTTGCTATTTTGAATCCACAAAGCTATAAAACATAGTGCCCTCCAAATAGTGAAGAAAATTCTTTGCAGTAGTTGAGTGAATTTGCTTGAACTAGCTCAATGTATTTATACAAAGGAAAACTTAAATATGAGGTTGGTTATTAACCAAATACTGGAGGTAACCTCTCTTTCTCAGAATCTTAAGCCAATGAATTTGGCATTGTACTTCTATATGCTCTTGTTAGCCACATTCTTCATCTTATAGAACCACTTGGGTTCAACCATTATTTCCAAAGAAACCTCATGAGTATTTTTATCTTAGGAGAACACCTAGTGGAAAACTACTCAAGTACTTTTCCATGATATGTGTATGGTATATTTAGTAAAGCAGTGGCTCTAATTAGGGTACTTAACTGCTACAAGATCAAGATAGTTGAATTTGTAACCTCCCTAACTTTAGGTGAGAGGTCTCACATTTGGCTCATGACAACTTTTTATACATGGCTTGCATATTAGTGAGTTAATTAAAAAAAAAAGAAAAAGTCGTTTCTTTAATTAGAAGGACATATATTAGACCTTCCAAATGTTAGGGTCCAACCCTAACCCCCTTATTTATGTAATAGGGTGAAGTCATAGTTATAGTTAGTTAAAGAGTTAATAAAGCCCATATTAAATATTGTAAGTGGTTGACCCGCATTTAAACAAGGGACCACAATTAGTTGCAAATGGGCCATGGTACTAGATAGATGGTATTAATAAGAACCATGGTACTGACCCATGGTATTGCATGTATGAATCCTATATAAAGAATAGAGACTCCCCTTAAGGAGCGTCATGTCTTATTTTGTAATTGAGCCCAGCTCTATTGGAGGTTGCCCCCTCGAAGAGGCAAGTGAACATTGCTTTCCTTTCTGAATAATAAAATACATGCTGTTATTTCTTATTGTTTTGTCTTATGGGTATATTTCTTCACATATTTGGTATTTTGTTATCTTCTCGAAGGTCAAGAGCATAACAAGTAGTACCAGAGCACTTTCTAGGGCCTGTGAGATCTCCAATTTTAGCAAAATGTTTTTTGGCTAGAGACATTTTCCGGCGTCTTTAAACCACAGGATCCGTCATTGAGCACATAAACCTACGGATTTGGGGAGGCATGCATAGAGGAAATACAAGAGGTGGTAACGCTTGTTGGACTCCCTTTTAACCCCTGTGGGTAGCCCTTCGAGTAGTAGCGCATTAGAAAGAACCGCTCACACACTGTCTTCCAAGTACCCTCTGGGTATATCGGAAGCCCCATAGGCTCTCTTGAAACCTCTCCATAGATAAACCGTTGGTCGTCTTGCTGCTACAATACACTGAGAACAACACTCGTGGAGATTAATCGCACATATAATAGGGTACTCGGGTTGTACGGCTAAGCGTATGGTTGATCCTCCTTGGTTAGTGCCCTGAAAGATTGGGTCAAGTACTACTGTCGGACCCTTATGTATATTGCGATCTGACACTCGTTGGGACCATAGTTCCCTTGTCTCTCTCTATATCACGCATCATCCTTTCCATATTAGATCTACCAAGTTGGGTTTTGTCGTAGCTGCAACAATCAATTCCGCCATTTAGATCTTTCAACTCTGCCATTCAGATCTATCAGATCTGCCAATCATATATATCAGATTTGCCATTCAAATCGAGCAGTTTGGGTTCTGTAGCAGTTGCAACAATCAGATCTGCCATTCAGATCTAGCCTCATAGGTTCGATCACTACCACATTCCTACTCATACTCTGCAGTTGTGGGTTTTAATGGTAGATCTGACTATTTGTGTGGCTTCTATACCTGGTCATGATTCTTGCAGGACATTGGGTAGAATTAACTTTTCTGGGAATCAACTACTACAGTATTCCTAAGCAAGGAGTAAAACTTCTTTTAGAGTATAAAAAAAATGAGTCTGAGACCCTCCCACGATTCTTATGGGAGACATAGCCCATAAGAATCAAGTCGATGGGCTGAGCAAGGTGGTACCATTCACTTGTCAGCGTCAAAATATCGGGTGGTCCCAATTTTTTTCACAATAACAATAAGTGCACCAGATCGCTGCATGGTACAAACTAGAGCTCAAGATATGGCCAATGAGAAGATCGACACCCTTGAACAAAAGTTGGATGCATTAACGAAGTAGATCCAAACCTTAGCTGACTCACTCACAAAGGGAAAGTCGGGGGAAAAATCGGAGGCATATGCTTTTAATGAAAACCTTGAGGGTGGATCTAGCCATTCTCTTCACTTCTATGGAAACCACCAGTAGTCCCAGCTTTAGCCACCGAAGCTGGACATGTATAAATTTGATGGCTCTCATCCAGCGATATGACTAGCACAAATGGATCAATATTTCACATTGAATCACATCAAAGATGATGCAACAAAGGTAAGTGTGGGAAGCCTGTACTTCGACCAAGAGAGATGGCAATGGTGGAAGTGGCATCAATGCTACTATGCAATGTCACTGACTTGGTAGATATTCTCAAAAGCCCTTTCTGATCGCTTTGACCATGAATCTAACTTTTTGGGTCATCTTACTAAGCTCCAACAAACAAGCACATTGCAAGAATATATTAAAACCTTTGAAGCATTAGCCTTCTGCATAGGAGGTCTAGCAAATGAATTCTACTTGGAATGTTTTATCGGTGGTCTCAAAGATGCCATACAAGCCCATGTCTGACTACAACACCCAGTCTCATGGCTGGCGGCTTGCAAGATAGCTCGTGAATTAGAACGCGTGCTAGCGGCCCAGTCAACTCGTTCAAATTTCATAACCAAGGGATGCTCCACCCAGGCTTTGAGCACTACCCAAACACTTAAGGTTCAAAAGGTGTTAGAAGCAGAAATGGAAGAAAGAAGAAGGAAAGGATTGTGTTACTACTATGATGAGAAATACTCCCTGGGGCATAAATGTAAGGAACCCAAATTCTTTCAAATTGATGCTACTAATCACAGTTCATCTAAGGAAGCCCCACCATTTAAGGGACAAAAGGGGGAAGATGAGGACAACCATCCAGAAAATGAGCTCCTAGCTACACCGAAAGAACCAGTTATCTCACTTCATGCTTTGGCTGGAATTTCTTCTCCCCAAACTCTCAAAATCAGAAGTTTTATTAAGCATCACCCTGTAGTAGTCTTGATTGATAGTGGTAGTACACATAACTTTATACATCAATGCATAGTGGAAGAAGTACATTGTTTTTTCAGAGCAGTCTCTAATTTCCAGGTCCAGATTGCTGATGGTGGGACAATGAAATGTGAAGGCCACTGTGAAAATGTCAAACTTCAAATGGGGGAGTATCACCTAAAGACCCACATGTTTTCCATCAACATGGGTGGGTGTGACATTGTCTTGGGTGTTGAATGGCTCTGCACACTCGGTCCAATAACAATGGATTTCCAAGAGATATATATGAGCTTCAAGCATAATAACCACATACATACACTCCGCGGACTCTAGGCAGGTACTCCTTCTATCATCAGCTTGCATAGGATGGAAACATTTTTAAAAAATGGCCACAATGGAGTTATAGCCCAATTTAATGCCATCCAGGCCTTCAAACCCAATTCTCTTCATATTCATCCTTAGATACAACAAGTCTTAAACAACCATCTATAGGTCTTTGACAAGCCTCATGAGATTCTACCATCAAGAGGGGGACATGATCATAGCATTACTTTGGTTCGAGGGACACAACCACCAAATCTGTGCCCATATAGATATCCTTTCGCCCAAAAGTATGAAATTGAAAAAATCATCAAGGAACTCCTGGAAGGTGCTGTCATTCGTCCTAGAATTAGTCCTTATTCTTCACCTGTGGTAATGGTGCTCAAGAAAGATGGCGAATGGTGTATGTGTCCAAACTTCAGGGCACTCAACAAGGTGACAGTCAAAGATAAATTTCCCATCCCAGTTGTTGATGAATTATTGGATGAACTAAATGGGGCTCAATACTTTACTAAGCTCGACCTCTGCTCGGGCTATCACCAAATTCACATGAAAGAAGTAGACATTCCAAAGACTGCTTTCAGAACTCATGAAGGCCATTATGAATTCCTGGTCATGCCATTTGGTCTTTGTAATGCCCCATCCACTTTTTAGAGCCTCATGAATCACCTACTCAAACCATACCTCAAAAAATTTGTCCTTGTTTTCTTTGATGACATCCTCATCTACAGCCTCACCTGGGAAAAACAACTTCAGCATGTAGATCTACTCTTGCAACAGCTTCGGAAGCATAAATTATTTGTCAAATTTTCCAAGTGCTCTTTTCGCATGGAAGAAGTTGAGTATTTGGGCCACATTATGGGCAGTGAAGATGTCAAGGTGGATCCCAAAAATATCCAGGCAATGAAGGACTGGCCTCAACCAAAAACCTTAAAGAGCTTGAGAGAATTTTTTGGTCTCACCAACTACTATCAAAAATTTGTTCGCAATTATGCTCACATTACTAGACCCCTCACTCACCTTCTCAAGAAAAATTCATTCCTCTGGAATGATGAAGCATAATAGGCAGTTACAGCTCTCAAACATGCCATGTGTTCCACTCCCATATTGGCACTACCTGACTTCACCAAATCTTTTGTGATTGAATGTGATGCTTCAAATATGGGTATTGGGGCTATCTTAATGCAGGAAGGTAGACGCTTAGCATTCACTAGCCAACAACTAAGTGGGAAAAATTTGGGAAAATATATCTATGAGAAGAACATGATGGCCATCTTACATGCAGTGGACACCTGGCGACCATACTTATTGGGGTGGCGTTTCCAAATCCACACAGACCATCAAAGCCTTAAATATTTTTTAGAGCGATGCCTATCCTCCCCACACCAAAATAAATGGCTAGCCAAAATGTTGGGATATGATTATGAGATAATTTACAAGAAAGGGCGAGAAAATGTCATAGCGGATGTTTTATCACGCGAATTTGAGGAGGAAAACAACCTGCTAGCAATCTCTCTTCCCATTCTAGAGTGGATTGAAGAGGCTCAGAAGGAATGGTTTTCACATCCTTTGCTCTCCCAACTCATTAATAAATTGCAAGCAAATCTAAATTCCACAACGGGCTACTCTTGGTAGGATGATATTCTTCACTACAAGGACAAAGTAGTGATATCACAAACATCTACACTTAAAAGTCGCATTTTGGCAGAGTTGCACTCATCTCCCACTGTAGGCTATTCAATCTTTCAGAAGACTTATGCTCGCACTTGAAGTTCATTATTTTGGACAGGCATGAAAAAAGACATTCTTACTTTTGTAGCTGAGTGTGATTTTTTCAGTGCCACAAAGGAGAAACAGTCAAATCCCCAGGCACATTACAGCCATTACCCATCCCTCCCTCAATCTAGACAGAGGGTTCTATGGATTTCGTTACGAGTCTTTCAAAGTTAGGAAACAAGTGAGTCGTCATGGTGTTTGTGGACAAACTTTCTAAGTATGCACATTTTTGTGCCCTACCCGACCCTTTTACACCGACTTTGGTGGCTCAATCTTTCATGGACTAGACCTTCAAATTGCATGGCATGTCCACTTCAATTGTGTCTGATCGTGACCCGATATTCACCAGTAACTTTTCACAGGAATTCTTTAGGCTACATGGTACCCAACTACAACTCAGTACTTCCTATCATCCCTAAACTGATGGTCAAGTTGAAGCAGTCAACAAATGTCTGGAGACCTACCTCAGTTGTTTCACTTCAGAAAAGCAACATCTATGGGTATATTGGTTACCTCTAGCCGAATGGTGGTATAATACTAACTATCACGCCACAACCAAAATGACTCCATATGAAGCAGTTTATGGTCAACCGCCTCCTTCACCTTCTTCTTATATATTAGAATGCTCGAAGCTACAAGTAGTAGATCAACTCCTACAGAACAATGCAACCATGGTAGCCCACCTCAAAGAAAATCTCCATCAAGCTCAAAATCACATGAAGCAACAAGAAAACCAACATTGTTCAGAGCACAAATTTCAAGAAGGGGATTAGGTATTCTTGAGGCTGCAACAATATAAGAAAGCATCACTCAAAGAAAAGGGTTGTAAAAAATTATCTCCAAAATTCTACAAACCATATCAAATACTTCACTGCATCGGAGAAGTAGCCTACAATCTAGCCTTGGCACCCACTACAAAAATCCATCCCGTCTTCCATGCCTCATACCTCAAGAAAGTGGTTGGGAACCATTGCAGAATTCAAACTAGTCTATCGGAATTGGATGAAGAAGGTTCATTCTAGCACCAACCTCAACAGGTTCTTAACATGCAAGAAAGGCACTTGCACGGCTGCACAATCAAGGAATTCCTTGTCAAGTGGAAAGACACCTCTCTAGAAGATGCGACCTGGTAACCAGCCACTGTTCTTCTGTAGTTTCCGTAGCTTCATCCTTGAGGACAAGGATATTTTTATGGGGGAGGGCATGTTAGGTTCCAATGCTAACCCCCTTATTTATGTAATAGGGTTGATTCATAGTTATAGTTAGTTAAAGAGTCAATAAAGCACATATTAATAATTGTAAGTGGTTGACCTGCATTTAAAGAAGGGACCACATTTAGTTGCAAATGGGCCATGGTATTAGATAGATGGTATCAATAAGAACTATGGTACTCACCCATGGTATTGCATGTATGAATCCTATATAAAGGATAGAGACTCCCCTTGAGGAGCATTGTGTCTTATTTTGTAATTGAGCCCAACTTTATTGGAGGTTGCCCCCTCGAAGAGGCAAGTGAACATTGCCTTCCTTTCTGAATAATAAAATACATGCTATTATTTCTTATTGTTCTATGTTTTGGGTATATTTCTTCGCATATTTGGTATTCTATTATCTTGTTGTAGGTCAAGATCATAACACCAAAAGTAGGCTTTGAAAGATGCTGACTATCACAAACTTATGAGCTATATCAGCAGCAGAAAACAGACTTTTCACGACTTTAAAAAACAAAAATATATCATTGTAGAAGTTAGAGTATCGGTCTGTGGAGTATTTTATATCTAATGTTCATGAATGAAATCATTTTTATTCCCATTCTGAGAAACTAAAATGGTCCAAGCACCTCACTCCAATCCCAATGTCTCTTTGAAAGGCCATCAACTACCTCATTCCCTTCCCTGTATATGTGAGACAAAGAAGTGTGTGGGAAGGCTATCATTTACTGTTGTATATCATCATGGAGTGGCTATAAAGTGAAATTTCTGAATGTTGATTCAATATATATATTATTTTTTCCTTCTTTTGAAGGAAAATGTCATGAGGACACCAACAGGATGCTTTGCAACACTTAAGGATGACATCCATAGTAAACCTGTTGATTGACTAGTGCAACTTACCTAGGGGTAGTAAAATTAGGGACTTGCTTGCATAGCTAAATAATCAATAACATTGGCAGTAATTGGTTGAGCTAATCCCTCGTGTCTGTATATTTAATACAAAAAATAGTGCAACACAAATGTAGTGGTGTAAGAATAAACACAGTGGGGAGGGAATTTGGTAGCAATGAGTAGAGGAAACATTGTATGGTGGATCATCATGGTTTCTATAAGTTGTCCCTAGTTAGTAACATCAAGATTTGGGTTAATAATGATTAACACCTAGCCATCAATGTTTTACCCAAATGGTTTCTTGTTAGAGAGCCAGTGGTTTCCTGCCCCTTTCCTTTAATATCTTTTCTAGCCTAGAGATATGGTTAGCCTCCCAAACCTTGGGATTGTTGAGAGTAGTGTGGACATGTTGGAGAGGATGTAGGTTGCTCCTTGCTCATGCTACATGGGGTCCACAGGGGCTTCACTTTGGGAGAAATACCATAACACGTGGGTTCATATTGGGGGATATTTATTGAGGAAAAAATGACATGATATGCTGGGCGATATATAGGGGGAGAGGGTTTTTATATTAGTAGGTGTAAACAATGGATTCCAAAGTTAATGAAAAAATATAAAGGGGTATATGAAATGTTAATGAAAAAATGGATACCTACAATATCTAGTGAAAGTAGGGGTTTTTAAATTGTGAAGGTGTATTGGGTTTGTATTGGTAGGGGGTTGAATAATGTGATGTTTAGAGGTATTTTCCAATATGTAGTCAAATTAAGAGTATTTTTTAATATGCCATGAATGCACATGATATGTTAAAGGTTCATTGATTGAAGGCCCCGTGATGGGGTCCCTTCATAGCTTAAGTCACTATGTTTGATATATTTCAAGGATCAAGTTTGAAAATTGACTTGTTTAATTAGTATCCACACCAATTCATTGAGATTTCGCCAATTAATTTGTTGTTCAATGAAGTTTTCATTTATTAATTACTTTCAACTTTGGTTCTAAGAGTTGTTGCATATGGTGATTCATATATATTTACCTATGCAATAGTTCACATGTATCGTTGCAGGTTCTTTGTATTGAATATTTACATTACTAGAATGGTTTCGATTTCCACAATGCCATCCTCATTACTGCATGGATGGAATCTCTTGGAATGATTGGAAACATGCCTTGGCTCTCTTCCCACTAGCCAAGGGACACATTACCTAATGGACTGAGGTAATTAGGTTGCTAGTATATGCAAGATGTTATGATGTGATTAACTCATGAATTGATTTGCTAGTTTTAATTTGATATCACAATTATCAGATTATATAAGATAAAAAAAATGTATGCTCATTAGTGTATGAATGGAATGTCTTGGACTGATTGGAAAGTTTCCCTTGGCTCTCTTCCCACTCTACAACCGATACATTACCCAATGGAATGACATAATGAGGTTTCTCGTATATGTAAAATGTTATGATGTGATTAACACATGGATTAATTTGATAATTTTAATTTGATATCATAGTTACAAAATTATCCGCCTTCATGCCCTACACCATGAATGAAACAAGAGGGAAACCCTAATGAGCCAACAATGGAATTGGGAGAGATTTGAGCCTTTCCTTGTTAAACTGTTGACAGGTCTTCTGCATGACCATCCACGTTCCCCATGAGAGCCCCCGAAAATGCCCCCAAAATCTATAGTTCTTGGGTGAAGACCACTATGTTTGTGTGAAGGCTCTCAACATTAGAGTTGATGTTGACAGGTTAAGAAGTTTGTAATGGCCTGCTAGGGTTTAAGAAGGCCTCGAAAAAATTTAGGGCCTCAATCGAGAAACCTAGTGAAATAGATAGTTGTTCGGTCAAATCCATTGATATTGCTGTCAGGATATCAAATGGCACCTCCTTATGTTGCAGGGAGGAGGTAGACTCATTGGTTCTGAAAACACATGTGGAATAGGGAATCCCTTCCATGATATTTTCTAGTGATTCGAAATTATTGAGTTTGGTGTCACCTTTGCCTCCATTCCAAGCTACTGAGGTGGAGGGTTTGTCCAGATGGAGATATTCCCTGTCGGGTCTTCCAAG
>APFE030775802.1:1162-17079 GCA_000404065.3 Pinus taeda
TTCACCATTAGTAAGTATTTCTTGTAGAAAATTTGTCAAATCTGTCTTCAAATCTGCCATGTCTATCTTCAAATCTATCTTCAAATCATCCATCTTAGCTTCCACGCCATTCATCTTTGTTTCCACGCCCTTTATCTTAGATTCCACACCATTTATCTTAGCTTCTGTTAGCTTTTGTGAGAGTGACATTTGTTGCAATTGGTCTTGTAATTTTGATATATCATGTAGCATTTCTTCCTCTTCTTCATGAGTCATGCTAGAGATTTCAGGTTGCTTACTAGGTGTTTGCATTTTCTTTCCTTGTGGCATCAGTTACCGATAATAATGCTCTACTATTCCCTTTGAATTCCTTCAAAATAATTTTTCAAACCAAGCTTAAGCAAGAATTTAAAAAAATCTACGCACCTTTTTTCACTTTGTAGGAGCTTGATATTGCCTCTGATGTATATCTTTAATTTCAGATCATCCAGTTCTGAAATTGCGACCTGCAGTAGTCCTCTGTGTCCTCTTTCCAATGCCACCAGTGTGATCCAAATTTGATTCTCAAAGGAAGAGTTATGCCAAATCTCCCACAGTGACCTAATTATAGACTAGTTCAGTAGAGAGAACTTGTACGACATGCCACATGTCCCTATTTCAACCTTTGGCTTTGAAAACTATATACAAGAAACTAAAATCCGTCCTCTTTCTGTAAATTTTTACGAAATTTCAATCTGATGCTCAAAGATAAAGTTATGATGATTTTCTCCAGGTCACTTGTTTGGAATGTAATTCAGGAGTCTGCAAAAAGACCAACTTCCTCAGATCATAACTCCTCAAATATAGCACGAAAAGCTCTAAATTTTGGACCCGAGGTTCAATACGATTTCGTCTCGAATGGGTTTTTTTTTTTCTTTTGAAACATCACAAAAAATTTTTATAGCGAAAATTCCACGATGACCTATTTGGAGCAGCGAAACCCTAGAATCCAAAGCTCTAATACCAAATGTTATGAAGCCAGCTCACAAAAAGATAGAAAAGATAGATCAATGCCTTAGAATTCATCCTTTTCGAGGGGGAAACCTCATTTACATTACACAAATGAATGATTCTTTGATGATTCAAATGACAAAACCTCCTTTCTATATATAGGAGTCTAAGGAGTCACAGTATAACCCAGCCAACCTAACAATAATAATATAAAGCCACAAAAATAACAATAGAGGGATTCTATGGGGCACAGTAATAACAATATGGGGGCAATAGGGGCACAACAATATTAATAAGGGGTACAACTACTATAGTAATGGGGTAATCACTAGTATTATAGGGACCCAACAATATTTCTTGACATCGTCGATGTGGAGTCTCTATCCTCTATATAGGCCTCATACATGCAATACCATAGATCATTACCATGGTTCCCTCATACCATCCACTAATATCATGGGCCCATTACATTATTACTAACTACCTGTGGTCCCTTACATGATATGTGTTAACCACCTTATTTATTACTATGGCACATCCCATTATTACATTATTACCTTGGGTACCTCCCTTTGTAGTCCATATTACCCCCCCTAGGTATATAACACTAATTTTGATTTAGTCGATTTTAGAGTGAGTCTCTTCTCCTCTGCCTTGTAAATTTATTTTTCTAACATGATATGAGAGCAGGTTAAACTCTATTAATGTAAAAACAAGTGTTTTTACTAACATTTAAAGAATTGTTTTTTGGCACATTTACAAACAAGTAGAAAGTTGTTTTTTACACTCATAAATAACAACATTAAATACAATCTTGACTAATCCTCACATACCTCAGTTTAATAGCAAAAAATATGATTATTGGGCTATTAAAATGAAGACCCTGTTTTGGTCTCAAAACATTTGAGATTTGGTGGAAAATGGTTTTCAAAAACCATCACATGTAGCAGCATACAATGCCTTGTTTCAAATATAAAGAGATTTGTTAAAGACAACAGGAAGAAGGATTCAAAAACCCTATTCTATATTTTCCAAGCAGTTCATGAAAGTATTTTGCTAAGGGTTGCAGCAACAACGAAGTCCAAGAAAGCGTGGGACACCCTCTAGACAGCCTACCAAGGCATGGCAAAAGTGAGGACAACAAAAATGCAAATGTTGCGAAGAGATTTTGAAACACCTTGTATGAAAGAGTTTGAGAATGTGGACTCATTTTTTACACATGTAATTGGATTGGTTACTCAAATCAGATCTCATGGTGAGACACTTGAAGAAAGGAGAATAGTTGAGAAAATTTTGAGAAGTTTGCTAGCAAGGTTTGATGTCATTGTTGTGGCCATAGAAGAGACGAAGGATCTCTCACAATTCTCAGTGGATGAGCTTCATGGATCACTGGTTTCTCATGAACATAGACTGAGTAGAGCAGCAAGCTCCACATTAGAGCATGCCTTCAATACATAAGTTTCCTTTGGTCAAGGTCAACGCAGAGTAAGATCATATGCTAGGGGAAGAGGAAAAATCCCACACAGAGGTGGAAGAAGCAACCCTTCAAGTTCAAGTGGAACAGGAAGCAATCAAAATCTAAGTCAAGGCCCAAGCCAACATCAAGCACATGGACAGATGTATGACAAATCTCAAGTTCAATGTCACTACTATAAGAAGTATGGTCAATATGCAAATGAATGCAGAAAGAAGCCTAATGAGATTAGTAACAAACCAAGTGTAAATTTCACAAAAGAAAATCAGAACCATGATAGCATGTTTTTAACTTATAATGTAGCATAAGAAAAACAAAGCGATATATTGTATCTAGATTCAGGGTGTAGCAACCACATGCCAGGGAACATAGAAATGTTTTCCAATTTAGATGAAAGTATGAAATCTGAAGTGACATTAAGGACTGATAGCAAAGTCTCTGTCATGGGGAAAGGAAATTCTAATATCCTAACAAAGAAGGGGGAGAAGAAGTACATATTAGATGTTTACCTTTTCCCTGGTCTGAAGCATAACCCCATAAGCATTGGACAACTCATGCAAAAAGGCTACAATCTCTCCTTCAAAAATGATGTGTGCACAATTTTGGATAGGTCTCCAAGCAGAAAACTGTTTGCAAAGGTGCAGATGACAAACAATATAATGTTTCCCCTAATAATAATATTGGATTTCAAAGAATAAGGTACACAAGCACAACTATCAATGAACTCAGAAGAGGATGGAAGAAAACAGGTAGTGGTCACACAAGTAAACTTTCAAGCAGAAGTCAAAGATTAAAACTGGTTATGGCATTTGAGATTTGGACATCTCAACTTTGGATGTTTGGATTTGCTACATAGTAAATGCATGGCAAAAGGGTTACCACTCATAGAGAAACTAGACAACCTATATGAAGGATGCATCTTGGGCAAGCAACATAAAGACACATTTCCACTAAAAAGGTCAGTAAGGGAAAATGCACTTTTGGAGGTTGTCCACTCAAATTTATGTGGACCAATGCAGACACTCTCAATTGGTGGTAGCCTCTATGTATTCACCTTCATATATGACTACATAAGGAAGACATGGCTCTGTCTCCTCAAACAAAAAGGTGAAGTGTTTGAGCGCTTTTTCCAGTACAAGGCTCTTATTGAGAAGAAAAGTGGACACTACATCAAAGTCCTTAGAACTAACAGAGGTTGTGAATACATCTCAAATGACTTCCTTCGATTATTCAAGGAGCATGGAATTCACAAGCAATTTACAACAAGATATACACCACAACAAAATGGTGTGGCAGAAAGGAAGAATATGACCATTATGGAAATGGCAAGGAGTATGTTGAAGGAAAAGCTTTTGGTAAATGATTATTGGGTTGAAACTGTCGCATGTGCAGCATCTATCCTAAATAAATGTTTGACCAAAAGCGTCCAGAATGTAGTTCCTAGGGAGGCATGGAATGGAAGAAAGCATAGTATCACTCACATGAAAGTTTTTGGTTATGTGGCATATGCTCATGTCCCGGACGAGTTAAGAAATAAGTTGGACAACAAGGGGATAAATGCATATTTGTTGGATATAGTGATGAATCCAAGGTATACAAGCTCTACAATCCATCAACCAAGAAGTTCATAATCAGTAGAGATGTACAGTTCATAGAAGAGGAAGCATGCGATGAAAGTTTAGATAAGACAGTCAATGTCAAAGCATGTATACCACATGAGGACAAAGAGGAATTGACAGCAACAAGCAATTCCTCAACAGTGACTCCCTCTACTATTGAAGCGCAACAAAGTAGGCATAAAGGAAAACCATAAAAAATAATAGGACAGCTTCGCGCAGTCAAGCAAGTGCATCTCCAAGCACACCGCAAAGTGCAACACCAAGCAACATGTTAAGCCCATCTTCAATAAGCACAAGAAGACCAAAATTCTGAAATTTAAATGAAATCTTTGAGCAAGATGAAGTAGATAGCAATGCTGGTCTGAATTCATTATTTGCTTTGTTTTGTCATGTAGATGACTCAACCCACTTTGAAGATGCAGCCAAAGAAGAAAAATGGGTTGCGACAATGGAGGAAGAAATAGAAGCAATAGAAAGGAACGACACATGGGAGTTAGTGGGCTTGCCGCAAGGAAAAGAAATCATTGGAGTGAAGTGGGTCTATAAGACCAAGAGCAATGTCGAAGGTGAGATTGAAAGGCACAAAGCAAGGTTAGTTATGAAAGGATACAAGCAACAACATGGATGAGATTATTCAAAGACGTTTGCACTAGTCGCGAGGATGGAGACAGTGCATGCACTTGTGGTGATTTCCGTACAACATAAATGGAAAGTGTATCAAATGGACGTAAAGTTAGCATTCTTGAACGGAGTGCTGAAAGATGAAGTGTATGTTGTGCAAAACCCTAGTTATGAGGTAGAAGGCCAAGAAGACAAAGTGTATCAGTTGAGGTAGCTCTTTATGGGCTGAAGCAAGCACCACATGCATGGTACAACTAGATAGATGCCTACTTTTTGGACAACGGTTTCGACAAATGTGACAGAGAGCTTACCCTCTACATCACAGAAAGCGATGGTAAGATTCTTATTGTCGTCTTATATGTAGATGATTTGATTTTTATGGAGAGTGATGATTTCCTCATCGCTTATTTCAAACAAGTCATGAAGAATGAATTTGGAATGGCTGACTTGGGGTTGTTAAGATTTTTTTTAGGCATAGAGGTGAAGCAAACAAGAAGTGGCATTTTTATTTCTCAAGCAAAGTATGTAACAGACATTTTGGAGAGGTTTAAGATGCAGAATAACAAACTTGCACCAACTCCAACTGTCATGGGGTTTAATTTGAGCAAAGAAGATTGTAGTAGCAATGTCAATCCGACATTATACAAAGGCATGATAGATAGTTTGATGTATTTTCCCACCACTGGGCCGGATATAATGTATGCAGTGGATTTGGTGTCGATGTTCATAGAGACACCCAAGGAGACACAATGGCAAGCAACAAAAAAGATTCTAAGGTACGTCAATAGGACAAAAGAGTGAGGAATTTTGTACACCACAACAAACGATTTTAGGCTATTTGGTTACACTGGCAGTGATTAGGCAGGAAGTGTCGATGACAGAAAGAGCACATCAGGATATGCTTTTCGTTTGGGTTCTGGAGCCATTTCATGGGCCTCCAAGAAGTAGCCAATAGTGTCACTATCAACAACAGAAGCTGAATATGTTGTCGCAATAGCAGCAGCATGTCAGGCAGTTAGGTTGAGAAATATGTTAAGGGAGCTTCACCGTGACCAAGATGGAGTGACAACTATTTCTGCGATAACACATCCACAATTGCATTGTCAAAGAATTCGGTCTTTTTCAAGATGACCAAGCATACTGATTCTTAAAATCATTTTATCATAGAGTTGATTAACAATGATGAAATTGTGTTGCAGCACTGCAGGTCACACGAACAGTTTGCTGATATTTTCAAAAATCCATTGGCACGTGAAAGTTTAGTTTATCTCAGTTTGGAAATTGTCAATGGCGGCAGTTGCGATTAAGGGTGACTTTTGGAAATAATAATCCCAACCACCGCCTTAAACACATTAACAAACACCAAGCTTGCTTAATCAACCACTTCACGGTTGCCATTTTGTTTGTAGGCTAAAGGACTGAAGTCAGAGCTGAAGTCAAAGCAGAAGTATAGCTGTGACCATTCAAAGGAGTTCAGGTATTTAATAACTTTTGATAAATAGATATGGAAAAAAATGTACTCCACAACCCCTGCAAGTGCAAAAAATCATAGTATTTAATAAATTTTGATAAATAGATATGGACAAACATTTACTCCACAACCCCTACAAGTTCAGAAAACCATTTACTATGTAAAATCGCCCATGTTGCGTATTAAATATTTTCTCTGGCATCCAATTAATGTTCATTTTGTATGTTATTTAAATATAGATGTAAAAATCATTTGTAATGTTGGGCAGACACGAGTTTTAGAGAAGTTTACTCCACAACCCTAATGATGTGTAAGTAAGTTTGTTGTGTTCTTCACTGTAGCCTCCATTTACCACGTGAATGTATTTCCTTATGTTTTGACATATAATTTAATGCGTTTCTTGTTGGGTTATGGTATTAATCTTACACTTAAATTTCTGCAACATTTTTATGTTTTACTCTGTTTTGCTGTGAACTATTTCCTGATGTTAATCAATTAAGTCCCTTTGTGATTGTGATATCTTGACCGCAACCCATTTTTGAACTAGTTGAGACATCTTGGCCGCAACCTATTTTTTAGCTAGTTGACTTTGCCGCAACCGATTTGAGAGTGAGACTCCTCTCCTCTGCCCCATAAATTTAATTTCCTAACAATATCTAAGAGCTGCTCCAGGAAGGATTTTGGTTGGTAGAAAAAAAAGAAAAGAAGAAAAACCCTAAGGGCTCACTCATCGGCACAGATGCCACGAGACAGCTGTTGAAACATTAATTTCACCTGCCGTGCGGGAGCATTAAACGACAACGAAAAACCACTTCAGAAAACCACCAATTCATTTCGCACCACCTTTCAGCATTTGTGGTATTTGTCAGAGGGCCTCCAGACACGTCGACTAAATGACACGCATCATGTGTACGAACCAAATACTGCCCATTCCCCGGATATTAAACATCGTTTAGGTTGTGTGGCTGTAGGACCCGAATTGCGTCCAATCAAGTCAACGGACCAGGATCTCTTTCAACCTGCCAGAACATTAGTTTTTGTTTTTACCGCCGGTGTCATTTAATGCATTTAATACTTTGTCATAGTCTTAGGTAAAATTTTTAAAGTTTCCATACGACATGTATTAATATATAAAAAGCATATGTAATAAGTTTTGTGGTAGCGTTGACCTATTATTTTTATTATTTCACATGGGTGGAGAAGTAATTTTGGTTCGCGGCAGCGAATAGAAAACCAGGGAAGCAGAGAGAAAAACTAATGCACAGCAGTGCGGAACCACAGCAGGGTTGCGAAATCAGAGTGAGGATTAATTTTCAAATGAAGACATTTTGAAATACGCAGGGTTGTGAAATCAGAGTGAGGATTAATTTTCAAATGAAGACATTTTGAAATACACAGCAGCGTGAGAATTTTTTTTTTGTAATGGTTTGTGTGCTGGAGATTTTAAGAAATTTTTGAGTATTACAACAGCATATAAAAAAAATGTTTTTACATCAATAAATCAATATAAGAATTTTTATTCTATAGCAGTAAATGTAAAAGCTCTTTTACAACAGTAAATGTGAATGAAGATTTTACACAGCGGTGTAAAAATCATTTGTAAAAGAGGCAGAGTAATTTTGTTTTTGGTGAAAGTTCTTGGTGAATCCCTTTGAGAAAGAGGAAGAAATATGTATCAGGCTTTTTATTAATGAATATAAAGGTTTTATTGGCGTGAAAATTCTTTGTTCTCAAAAATTTTATTTATCTTCCCTGTGCAAAAAATCTTGAGGAGAAAAACAGAGCATTGCTCTGTATTCAGTTAATTTTTGTTTTTGGGATTTTACTAGAAAAATCCCCAACAGTGGTATCAGAGCAGGTTCAGGCTCTTTGAAGGTGTAAAGAAGCTGAAGGAAGGTTCCTTTTGTTGCAGCAGTAAATCTTCTCTCTTTGAAGGTGTAAAGAAGCTCAAGGAAGGTTCATTTTGCTGCAGCAGTAAATCTTCTACAGCAAAGTGAAGTCTCAGATAAAAAGATACAGGTATTCCTCAAAGTTTTTTTGTGTTACTGCTGAAGAAACAGTCAGTATTTTAAATACACAGTCAAGGATTTAGAAGCATAGTTAAAGAGTTCTAGAATGGCCAGCACGAGCACTAGCATGGGTATGTTTAATCCTCAATTGCCACAGTTCAATGGGAAAAACTATGACTATTGGGAAATAACCATGAGAGCCCTATTTTCCTGTCAAGATTTATGGGAATTAGTTCAAGATGGTTTTGAAGAACCAATAGATGAAAATGAGTTTAATAGATTAACTCAGGCAGAGAAAGATCTACTGAAAAGCAATAGGAAGAAGGATTCAAAGGCCCTTGTATTTTTGTATCAAGGAGTGGACCAGAGTGTGTTTCCAACGATAGAAGCAGCTAAAACATCCAAAGAAGCATGGAAAACTCTCAAGACAGCCTATCAAGGCATGGAGAAAGTGAAGACAGCAAAACTACAGTTGTTGATGAAAGATTTTGAGAATCTGAACATGAAAGAGTCAGACAATATTGACTCATTCTTCACACATGTGATTGGATTTGTCACACAGATGAGGACACATGGAGAAGTTTTTAAAGAAAGGAGGATTGTGGAGAAACTATTGAGGGTCCTACCCTCAAAGTTTGATGTGATTGTCACCACCATAGAAGAGACAAAGGATCTCTCAAATTTTTCAGTTGATGAACTCCATGCATCACTGATAACACATGAGCAGAGGTGAGTAGAAATGAAAACTCATCTCTAGAGCAAGCTTTCAAGACCAGATGTCCCTTTGGAAGAGGAAGAGGTCAAGGCAGAGGAAACAAGAGAGGAAGAGGCAGAAGCCAAAACAGAGGTGGAAGGAATAGTCCAGCAAATGCTCAGGGAAGAGGCAGCAATCTAAATCAGAACCAAGGCCAAGGCAGCAGCCAACAAAGAAGACAACATCATGCTCAAGGACAAAGGTATGAAAAATTTGATGTCCAATGTTATTACTGCAAAAAATATGCGCACTATGCCAGTGAATGTAGGAAGAAGCAACATGATATGAGTAATAGACCAAATGCCAATGTCACTAGAGAAAACATCAATCAAGATAATGTGTTGTTAGCTTGTAACATGGCTGAAACAAAGAGTGAAGAATTATGGTTTTTAGACTCAGGTTGCAGCAACCATATGACACGAAACATAGCCCTGTTTTCTGCTTTAGATGAAAACGTGAAATCAGAAGTTACACTTGGCACTGATAGCAAAATTTTTGTTATGGGAAAAGAAGAAGTCAAAATATTTACAAAGAAGGGTGAAAAGAAAACCATAGCAGATGTCTACTATGTCCCTGGAATGAGATGTAATGAGTATTGGACAGCTTGTCCATAAGGGGTACAATGTTTTCTTTCAGAATGATGTATGCACCATCGTGGATAGAGCACCCAGCAAACGATGTATTGTTGAAGTGAAGATGACGAGGAATAGGATGTTCCCTCTCAGAATAAGGGAAGATTTGAAAAACAAAGAAGTAATTGCAGCAGTTGCCCAAGAGGCTTTCCAAAGCGTGCCAAAGGATGAAAATTGGTTGTGGCACTTGAGATTTGTACATCTCAACTTTAGAGGTCTTAATTTTTTGAGCAGAAAAGGAATGGTAAGAGGATTACCATTGATAGAGAAACCGGGCAGCCTTTGTGAAGGTTGCATATTGGGGAAACAACAGAGAGAAAGTTTTCCATCAGGGAAAAGCATAAGGGCAAAAGCACCCTTAGAGATTGTCCACTCAGATGTATGTGGACCGATGCAAACTCCATCTTTAGCAGGGAGCCAATATTTTCTAACATTCATTGATGATTTCACTAGAAAGACATGGGTTTATTTTCTAAAGAACAAATGTGAAGTGTTTGAAAAATTTCAAAATTTCAAAGCACTTGCAGAGAACCAAAGCGGGCTGCATATAAAGTCTTGAGAACTGATGCATGAGCATCTAGAAGATCTTCATTTGTAAATATGGAATAAAATGGGGATAGAGTTTCTATGTTTTTCTTAGTTAAAATTAGGATGAAAAATAGGGAATAAAGCTTCCATCTTTAAGTCATTGTGTAAAAAAGGAAAAATCTTTCTTTTCCTAGAAGATAAGCTCTGATCCATCCTTTATGTACATATCCATTACTATTTAAATAAAGTAGCTGAGCTCTCATCTCATCAGAGAGGGAGGAGCGATGCTAGAATAATTAGGATTACATTTCCTCTCAGCATTTTTCTGAATGATGGATATTAAATTGTATGCATGTATTTTATAGTTTCGTTCACTGGGTATGGGAAAAGGCTTGAACGCCTGTTTATCTTCGCTTTGTAATTGCTGGTTGAAAGGGGTGTTTCTTGTCCTAACTCTAGGACATATATATATGTTATGAATCCGCTGTAAGGCTTTGAATTTCCATAGTTCTTAGCAGGGCGCACTTGATTTGCAGGAAAAAAAAACATATGTCTGTGCATTAAAGTAATTTGTGTGATAACAAATGGACAAGGGTGAACCTTACTGTTTTCTCCAATCGATTGGAATTTTGAACATTTATATGTTTTATCCGCGTGGATGTCTTATAAGTGTGGCGTGAACAATTATATAATTAACTGAGTATAAATGCAGTGGTTCCGCATATACATAGATAAGACTGTTTAATTCTGAGCAGAGATGTATACATTGTTTTTTTATGGGTGCGTGGATTATGGCGGCCCGGAGGAGAGCGTGATTGTATGTGTATAAACTGTGTTTAACTCCAGCGCAGATGCTGCCTGTGCGCGTGGAAAGGCAGGAACAGGAACCTTGCATATATATACATAAACTGTGTGTTAATTATATAGCGCAGGTCAGGTATTGATTTGGACCAATGGATGCGTAGTCTCTTTGTAGCTTATATGTGCATGGACATGTCGGGGTGGAGATCTGAATGAAGATGGGCGCGGACGAGTGGTTATACATAATGGTGTTGCCGCGTTTGTGTGATGACTCTAGGTGTGAAATCAGATCTTAAGAAGGGAGGAGCCTTGCTTGTTGAAAACCGGTCTCAAGGACAAACTTAAACATACTCATAATTCGTCTAATTGCTGGCGGAGAGGATTGAGCGTTTCTATTACAATTTAAAGACTAGAGAATAGTGGACAGGCGGCAGTTTAAAGATTGCAGTGCCAGAGAAATGTTGAATGGGTACTGTGTAATTGGAAATCAGCGGTTTTAAGGATCTTGGTAAATGCAGGCAGGCGGCCCTGCATCAAGAACTGACAGAGGAGGTGAGTATATCTCCAAGGAATTCCTATAGTTTTGTAGAGAAAATGGAATTCATAAGCAATTCACAGCTAGGTACACCTCACAGCAAAATGGAGTTGCTGAAAGGAAGAATAGGACCATCATGGATATGGCGAGGAGCATGTTGAAGGCAAAGCATTTGCCAAATGATTATTGGGCTGAAGCTGTAAATTGTGCAGCGCATATTTTGAATAGGTGTCCTACAAAAGCAGTGATGAATAGAGTGCCGGAAGAAGCAAGGAGTGGGAGAAAGCAAGGAGTCGCCCACATGAAAGTTTTTGGATGTGTGGCTTATGCACACATTCCAGATCAGCTAAGGAAAAAGTTGGACAGCAAAGGGGAGAAATGTATTTTCATTCGATACAGTGAGGAATCCAAAGCTTACAGGTTATATATCCCATCTACCAAGAAGTTTTTTGTGAGCAAAGATGTTCAATTCATTGAGGAGGAAGCTTGGAATGGAAGCATAGAGAAAACAATGAATGTTAAAAACTGTTTGTCTCATGATGAAGATGATGAGGAGATGGCTGAAATACATCCCCAAACAGCAGCGCCAACACAAGGACAGCAAGGAACACCCTTGAGGAGAAATGAAAGTGCTTCTCCAAGCACGCCACAAAGTGGAAATTCAAGTGCATCTTCAAGCCTTGCACACCAAATGAAAGAGGTAAGAAATTCAGAAATTTAAGTGACATTTATGAGCAAGAGGTAGCAAATGAAGGTATGAATTCCTTGTTTGCTTTGTATTGTCATGTTGATGACCCTATTCATTTCGAAGATGCAATTAAGGATAAGAAATGGATAGAAGCTATGGATGAGGAGATCAATGCCATAGAGAGAAACAAGGCATGGGATTTGGTTGAACTACCAAAAGGTAAGGAAGTCATTGGAGTCAAATGGGTTTATAAGACCAAGTGCAATGCCGAAGGCAAGATAGAAAGCCATAAGGCAAGGCTGGTTGTCAAGAGATACAAGCAACAGTATGGGAGAGATTATGAGGAGACTTTCGCACCGGTTGCAAGAATGGAAACCGTGAGAGCAGTGCTATCCATAGCAGCACAAAACAAGTGGAAAGTTTACCAAATGGATGTGAAGTCAGCATTCTTGAATGGAGTGTTAATGGAAGAGGTTTACATTGAACAACCTCTAGGCTATGAGAAGAAAGGTGAAGAGCACAAAGTGTGTAGATTGAAAAAAGCTCTTTATGGGCTGAAGCAAGCCCCAAGAGCATGGTACAGTAGGATAGACTCCTATCTACTAGAGAATGGATTTGACAAATGTGAGGGAGATCCCACCGTCAACATCAAAGAAAAAGATGGTAAATTGCTAATTGTTGTGTTATATGTTGATAATGTGATTTTCACAGGCAATGATGTTTGTCTTATTGAAAATTTCAAAGCAGTCATGAAAGAGGAATTTGAAATGACTGACATGGGTTTGCTGAGATACTTCTTAGGAATAGAAGTAGATCGAAATGAAAATCGAAATTTTATCTCACAGGCAAAATATGTAAATGAAGTGTTGGACAGATTTAATATGCAAGAGTGCAAGGCAGCAATCACTCCCACAGTAATGGGATTAAAACTCAGCAAAGAGGATAGCAGCAAGGATTTTGATCCTAGTTTGTACAATAGCATAGTTGACAGCCTTATGTATTTAACTGCAACTAGGCCTGACATAATGTTTGTTGTTAGTTTAATTTCCAAATTCATGGAGAGGCCAAAGGAAGCACATTGGCAGGCAGCAAAAAGAATTCTGAGGTATGTTAAAGGTACTAAAAGGTTTGGCATCTTATATAATGTCTCAGAACATTTAGATTTAGTTGGATACACTGATAGTGATTGGGCTGGAAGTGTAGATGATCAGAAAAGCACTTCCGGTTATGTTTTTCACATGGGTTCATGAGCCATTTCATGGGCTTCTAAGAAGCAGTCCATTGTAGCATTGTCTACAGCAGAGGCAGAATATGTGGCAGCTACAGTAGCAGCATGTCAAGCAGTTTGGATGAGAAGGATGTTGAGGAGCTTAGGCCAAGAGCAGGCAAAAGCTCAGCTATTGCATTATCCAAGAATTCAGTGTTTCATAAGAGAACGAAACACATTGACACAAGATTTCATTACATCATGGAATTGGTGAGCAATGGAGAAATTGTCTTAGAACATTGCAGGACTCAGGAACAGGTTGCAGACATTTTGACCAAGCCATTGGACCAGAAAAGCTTCGAGTTTTTGAGAAAATGTTTGGGTATGACTGAATGCCCAGCAGCTGAAATTAAAGGGGAGTGTTGAAACATTAATTTCACCTGCCGTGCGGGAGCATTAAATGGCAACGCAAAACCACTTCAGAAAACCGCCAGTTCATTTCGCACCACCTTTCAGCATTTGTGGTATTTATTAGAAGGCCTCCGAACACGCCGACTAAATGACTGTACGAACCAAATACTGCCCATTCCCCGGATATTAAGCATCGTTTGGGTTGTGTGGCTGTAGGACCCGAATTGCATCCGATCAAGTCAACGGACCAGGATCTCTTTCAACTTGCCAAAACATTAGTTTTTGTTTTTACCACCCGTGTCATTTAATGCATTTAATACTTTGTCATAGTCTTAGGTACAAATTTTAAAGTTTTCATAAGGCATGTATTAATATATAAAAATCGTATGTAATAAGTTTTGTGGTAGCGTTGACCTATTGTTTTTATTATTGCACACGGTGGACAAGTAATTTTGGTTCGGGCTAGCGAATAGAAAACCAGGGAAGCAGAGAGAAAAACTAATGCACAGCTGTGCGGAAACAGAGCAGGGTTGCGAAATCAGAGTGAGGATTAATTTTCAAATGAAGACATTTTGAAATACGCAGCAACTTGAGAAATTTTTTTTGTAATGGTTTGTGTGCTAGAGATTTTATGAAATTTTTGAGTATTACAACAACATATAAAAAAAATGTTTTTACATCAGTAAATCAATGTAAGAATTTTTATTCTACTGCAGTAAATGTAAAAGCTCTTTTACAGAAGTAAATGTGAATGAAGATTTTACACACCAGTGTAAAAATCATTTGTAAAAGAGGCAGAGTAATTTTGTTTTTGGTGAAAATTCTTGGTGAATCCCTTTGAGAAAGAGGAAGAAATATGTATGAGGCTTTTTATTAATGAATATAAAAATTTTATTGGTGTGAAAAATCTCTGTTCTCAAAAATTTTATTTAGCTTCCTTTTGCAAAAGATTCTGAGGAGAAAAACAAAACATTGCTATGTATTCAGTTAATTTTTATTTATAGGATTTTACCAGAAACATCCCAACAACAGCGATAAGATATTGAACCGTCCAGCCAAGGCCACGACTGCGATAGCCTTCGGCGGCCGTGGCGGGAAAACGTTGCTCACAGTTCTGCTTCCACTGAAAATAAAGATTCCCAACAGCAGCTTATGCGCGAACATCACCAAGCTTTCTACTACGCTGCACCCGTGGGCGATCTGTTATTTACTACGCCAAAATCTCTCCACCCTTCCGCAACCCTAACATCTACTTTCAAAATCTTTTCCGCCTCAAGTCACGACTTACTAGTTCCATCTCCGAGTCTGATCGAGCCGCCCAATCAATGTTGGAATTTAATTCCAACTGCAAACAATTAATGGAGAACAAAATCTGATCTTCAGCAATTAATTTCAGATTGTTCGGTGCCGTAAAAGTTCCCTGATATTTTGTAGAATTAAATCCCCTGCAGACAGCCGTCTTATTTTTTGCTGAAAAGGCATCACCGCCTTGCATCACCGCCTTCTGCAATAAATACACAGATAATTATCAGCATATATTTTGTTTAGTTTATGATTAAACTCAGATATTTATCTTCCTATAAATGTAACGAACAGCAGTTCTGTTTTCTCAATGAGTGTAAGCAGAAAAGAACAGCAGTTCTGTTTTCTATAATTTCTGAACAGCAGTTCTGTTTTTGAGTGAAGGTTAGAAGAACGAGTGTCTCTTCTGTAATTGCACAGCAGTGCTGAACCTGCGATTTTCTGAGATAGAAAATCGATTTCTGGAGCTGAAGCGTTCCTCTTTTGTAACAGCTAAGTTTTTATATCAGCTTGCTTATTGTTCATAAATACAAGTTTACAGTTCATCAGTTTACTGTTTTTTTGCTGATATTCAGTTACTGTTACACAGAGTGTTAAAACACTTTGATTTTACTCTAAGTAATTTTGATGCCCATAAAATGACTTAGCGTCAAAATCGCATTGCTAAAACACCGTAAGTCGAAAATAGTTTTGCGTCAAAAAAACACTGTTGCTGAAACACCACGTTCAGCAACTGACGAAATTTTTACGTTGCTGAAACACTAGTTTCAGCAAAGCGATTTTTTTTGTTTTCGCTATGTAAAAACAGAGCATTGTTCTGTTCTGTTATTTTTGTTCGGAATGCCCAGAAATTCCCAACATGGTATCAGAGCTAGTCTAGGCACTCAGTGAGTCAA
>APFE030775804.1:0-15661 GCA_000404065.3 Pinus taeda
CTTTCCAATTGTTGTGGTGTTGCTCTTTGTATCCTCATAATGTGCTATCATTTCCTTCGTGAAAATTGACCACATAACAAGTTGTTAACAAGAACAAAGCCTTTTATACCATAAAAATTGATCTAGTTCTAAATATGAAGATGCAATACATACCTTTTGTAACAGTGGTACACCATGTAGATCAAAATATTGCTCCATCTGAAATATCCAATTTTTCTAGATCCTTGTTATCAAACTTCCTCATCTTGCTTTTTCTTGATTTTGGGAGCTCGATATTGAAACGATTGTAACTTTGTACTTTCGAATCTTTCAATTCTGAAATTGTGATCTGTAGTAGCCCTCTATGTCCTTTTTCCAATGCCATCGTCTGATCCAAATTGGATTCTCCAAGGAAGAGTTATGCACAATCTCCCAAGATGACCTGATTATAGACCTTTCGAGAAGAGTGAACTTGTATGAAGTGCCACGTGTCACTGTTTCGACCTTTGGCTTTGAAAAATATATGAAAGAAACTACAGTCCGTCCTCTTTTTGACCTTCTTACAAAATTTCAATCAGATGCTTAGAGAGAAAGTTATGACGATTTTCCCCAGGTCACCTATTTGTAATGTAATTCAGGAGTCTGCAAAAAGACCAACTTCCTCAAATCATATCTCCGCAAATATAGCGCGAAAATATCTGAAATTCAGACTCGAGGTTTAGTGTGATTTTGTCTGAGACGGGTTTTTTTTTTTTTGCTTCTGAAAAGTCACAAAAAAAAAGTTATAGCGAAAATGCAACAATGACCTATTTGGAGCAGTGAAACCATAGAATCCAAAGCTCTGATACCAAATGTTATGAAACCAGCTCATTAAAAGATAGAAAACATAGATAAACGCCTTAGAATTCAGCCTCTTCGAGGGGGAAACCTTCTTTACATTACATAAATGAACAATTCTTAGATGATACAAATGAAAGTACCTCCTTTCTATATATAAGAGTCTAAGGGGTCATAATATAATCAGAGCCGACATAACAATAATAATGTAAGGGCATAATAATAACAATAGTGGGCTTCTATGGGGTACAATGGTAACAATATGGGCACTACATCGGTACATCAATATAATAAGGGGGTTGTACTAATAACAATAAGGAGTTACACTAGTAGTATAGGGGCCTAACACTTTGCCTTTTCCACCAGTTTAATGTTTGTGTGTTAATTTGTTGTGCATATGGTTATATGGTTGTGTGATTCTTCTTCAAAGGCTACACTGACCAAGCCTACAAACTGATCCTCAGAAGCCCTTTTATCAATCAGGCCTATGTTTTCTTCATTATCCATTTGTTTCTTCAATTTCCTCCTCACATGCAACCTATGACCTTTCACCTCCTTTTTCTCCTAATTTCCATTATTTTCATAAATAAAATGCCAATTAATGCCTCTTTGCCTTTCCAAAGCCTTTGTCATTACCTTTGCCAATTTCCTTAGCCATAATAAACCAAAATAAACATCCACTTGGATGTTTTTCCCACCATTCAATGTGTAATATGTGTCCCATGACCTTGGTCTTATATTTTTTTACGTGGATTTTTAACCAGAGCTGTTACAATTTTGTTGTTGTTGTTTCTTGATATTGTTTGATGAATAGATCTAACTAAATAACATAAGGAAGATAACTAAGATTCTTAAGCAGGTATCAAGAGATCATGAAAATAAGTATAATAAGTTGCAATTATCCATTTTCCAACAAGTCCATTGCAAAAATCCAAGTGTATGGCTTATATAGAGAATCGAAATAGTGGTTCAAGATCTGTAGCATCTATTCAAGGTATGTCAAGATGGTCTGAAATCTATACCTCATGGCCATCAGAAATTTATTTCAATGTTATTTTTTGTGGTTTGTGAGAATGATTACTATCTCAATCCCTAGAGGGGTTTAGGCCAAGACCTAGAAGAAAATTTCAAGACCTCTATTATGAAGATCAAAAGGAAAAATTGCCTCTATAAGAATTTTTTATGGTAAAAATCCTAGACCAAGTCGAAGACATGTCAAGTAATATTTTCTAATATTCTAATATGGTGGATGTTAATCCTTTAAAAGTTTATTCTATGCAAAATTCTAAAACTCGTACCTTTGAGGTGTGTGTGTGTGTGTGTGTGTGTGTGTGTGTGTGTGTGTATATATATATATATAAGAAGAAAAATAAAATTATTTTGTAATGCTTGAGTCACGGGTTTCATGCTCAATGAATTTTATTAGAAGCTCCCATTGAGAGCTATTAGGTTTGGTCATCAAGTCATAAAGGCTATTGAGTCAATTTCATGTAATGAAGACCCTTTTGGGAAAATTGTGAAAGATAAGTCAAACTCTCTAAGAACTTGTCACAAGAGCACCCTTGAAGTCAACCTACAAGAAATAATAATATGATTCTAGAAAAAGACAAGTAGGCCTATATCTCATGGATAAACCAATCTATATAGACAACTCAACCTTCATTTGAGGAAAAATTTCGGTCAAGCACCCAAGACAAGAAAAGGGAGCACAAATCACAAGAAGAAACAACCTCAAAAATAACAAAGGGAAGGAAAGGGAAAGAAAATTTATGTGGGACTATTTTGGGGCTAAACTTATTGCACGTGTGGCAGAAACTAGGGTTTCTATAGTGGTGTCATATACGTCCTTGTAGAAGTCATCAAAAGGTATCCAAGTTAGCTTCTTTACAAGTTGATTTCATGTAAAGAAGTCTCCATGTATAGCGAAGGAGGGAAAGTATATCCAAACTCTATCCTCCCCTCCCCCCCTCACATGTGAAATTGTAGAGGTATACATTGCAGGTATGTAGAAATAGGTCAAAATTTCAAGGTAGCTGAGAAGTGTAGTGCAAGAAGGTAGGATGACTTGTGTTGACTTAGGAAAGGAGAATAAGGTCTTGTGACTTGGTTTTGGAGTTTCAAAGAGGTCAAGGGTCTTGGTATTGGTATTCATCAATTGAAGTCTCTATAAGAAGAAGAATTCATTTGGGTTTTCCTCTCAAGTTGGAGAGATTTTAGCCCTGATTGATCACCTCCATCTATGTCCCTTGTCTCTTTATTGTTTATTCTTTGGTATTTGTTTTATGAAGAAGAGAAATATAATAATCTAACTAAAGAGAAGATCCTAATCTAAAGAATTAAAAAGCATTCACTAGTATCTATCGTTATAGAGAAATCTCCTAATACTATTGCCCTAGATTTTTCAACATGGAATTAGAGATAAGGTGGCAAATAAAGGAAATGGAATCTCATCAAGGGAAACACAAGAAATTAAGGATCAAATCTTGAAGGACATAAAAGTGAAGTCAAGATCTACTAAGAAATGTAAAAAACCTAAATCAAAGAAGAAGTCTTGGGATCCTCAAAAGACCCCAAAGACCCTACTCAAGTTGAAGGGACTTACAAATCAAAGTTTCTTGAAGACTATTCATCGTAGAGAAGCAAGATCAAGGATGTTGTCATCATCTTCAAAAGTTATAAGGAAATTTCCTCTTGTTGAAGGAAGGACCTTACCATTGAAGAAGATCATCCAAGAAGCATCAAGACATCATCAAGAATTCATTAATCATCATTGGCAGTGAGATCAAGTGGAAGAACTTATATTCACTTGACAAGTAACTTTATTTCTATAACTAAATTTAGTAAAATGAATTCATTTTGAAAGGAGATCACCAAGTTGGTTGGGTCATCAAATTTTCTTGCATGGAAAAGGAGGATAGACATAGTCCTCAAATAAAATGAAGTTATTGATCATGTTAATGGAAAAGTCTCCAAACCATCTGTAGGACAAGCATTATCTGAATACATGGAAAAGGATCTAAGGGATCAAAAGATTCTTATGGAGTCTATCAAAGATCCCCTCATTCCCTATAGAGCAGAGCTAGAGACATCAAAAGGGATATGCGATAAGCTATTAGAACTATTCTCTGAAAGTGTGATAAGAAATCTCATATCACTTAGATATGGTCTATACAAATCGAAGGTATCAAAAGATGAAGGGATATTTACATATCTCTCAAAATCATCTCAAACAAAGATTCAACTTCAAGGCTTAGGATAGATTATATATGATAAAGAAATGATCTCCATTGCTCTAAATGCACTAATTTATGAACAAGGTAACCTCGTATCAAATTCCTGTGAGGAGAAGACAGTTATCCCATTCAATAACTTATGGTATCGATGCAAGATAGAAGAAGACGGGTTGAAGGAAAAAAGTGATGAAGGATCAAACATTTGCTAAAATGAAAGGGAAGCTCAAGGAGCTTAATTCTCAGGAAAACATGGTTAAGGTTCAATTCTATGAATGTTAAGAATATGGGCATTACAAGAGAGATTTCCCTAAGTTAAAGAAGGAAAATAACAAATGGGGAAGATAACAAACCCATATCACTGAAGAAGTGGAAGAAGTTGAAAAGAAGAAGTCCAAGAAAAAGGAAGTAAAAGATCTCTACTATGACTAAAATAGTATTCCTCACTTAGTTCTTTTCAAGTTCCTGTTTTCAAGTTTTCTATTGTAAGATGTGGCTATCATGAATCACTAAGGAAAATGATAGGATGCATCATGGAATCATAGAAGAATTAAAAGAAAGAGCTCGTGATTATAGGGAAAAATAGCTAAAATAGAAGTCCATGCTAGACACCTATGGAAGTATATAGCTCTTGATAACCTCATTAGAAGCATAAGTGGAACTTACGGGGAAAAGAAGAAAAAGTAATCTAACACAAATATCATCATACATCATTCAAAAGAGAACATTTGTTGGATGAGGATACTCAAGATCCTCTATTGGAATCTTCAGCGGAAGGTTCAACAATCAAAAGGAAGCAAGGGTTTCATCAAGAATTTCATCTTGTAGGAATTCATGGGATGATGGTATGATAGCAAAAGAAGAGAAGCATATCAAGGAATTGAAATTCTTCCAAACAAGGAAGTTGTTGAAGGAAGTCTAGATAACCTAAAAGAAAAATGAAGACTACCAAGGGAAGAGCTATGGATATCTTTCACCACGGATGACCATGTAACTGGATAAAAGATCCTTAAGGAAACATGGCATGAAGAAGGCAACATGGCATGAAGGAAGGCCAAACATGAACTAATGGATCACTTTTCGATAAAAGGAATGACGAAACGATTAACTCATGGATGAAAGTGATGGATAGTTTGTGCCCTATGAAGAATTCCTAAAATATGAAGACTCTATGAAAAAGAATAAATTCATGACATCAAAAGGAAATATTTCTACAAGCAGCTAGTTGTGCCATGATCTCCACCTAAAGAGTTGTTGGAAGCAAGTCCCTAGTCTAGAGGGAGCTTGGACAAGTCCCTGGTTAAGAGGGAGATTGGGTACATTCCTTTATAGGAATGTGTACATTCCTTCAGTGGAATGGATATGTCCTCCCTAAATTGAGGGAGAGTTAAACACATTATTCTTATCTTCACTTGGGAAGATAGAATGGAGGATTGGGTAAACATCTGGCATCCAATACCCTTTGAGGATGATTTAGGGCATCCAATATAAGAGTAGTCATAGAGGAACGCTATTCGTTCAGGACTGGGAATCTAAGATAAGAATAATTCTAGTGGAACACACTATGAGAACCTAGGCAGGGTATGTTCCAAGAGAGGCAATGAGAAGGGCGTCTATAGATCAGTGGTCTTGCCAGCATTGATCTCTCATCTTGTGGAGGGATAGAGCTATTAGTCAAGGCCTTGCTACATGACAATGCTAGATGATATGATGTTATACATATGGGTTACCAATCCAACTCTTCTTATGAGAATTATTTAGATTGATAATGTCCAAGTACCTTGTATGGATTATGAATATATCCCTAGTTAAGGAGTGTTGAAAAGTGTAACTAGGTTCGGTCTTCAAAATGACATGTGTAATTATGATTTTATGTAATTGATGAAAAATAAGAAAAATAAAATTATTTTGTAATGCTTGAGTCATGGGTTTCATGCTCAAGAAATTTTATTAGAAGCTCCCATCGAGAGCTATTAGGTTTGGTCATCAAGTGATAAATGTTATTGAGTCAATTTCATGTAATGAAGACCCATTTTGGAAAAATTTTAAAGAGAAGTAAAACTCTCCAAGGCTTTGTCATAGGACCCCCCTTGAATTCAATCTACAATAAAGAATAAGATGATTCCAAAAAAAGACAAGTTGGTCTACGAACTAGGAAACGTCGGTTGATATCTCATGGACAAACCACTATATATAGGTAGCTTGACCTTCATTTGAGGATAGATTTCAGTCAAGCATCCAAGACAAGAAAAGGGAGCACAAATCACAAGAATAATAAGCCTCACAATCAGTGAAGGGAAGGAAAGGGAAACTGAAGTTCTATGGGACTATTTATGGGCTAAACTTCTCAAATGTGTGGCAGAAACTAGGATTTCTGTAGTGGTGTCATATCAGTCCTTATAGTAGTCATCAAAAGATCTCCAAGTCAGGTTCTTTACATGCTGAGTTCACCTAAAGAAGTCTCCAAGTATATCGAAGGAAGGAAAGTATCTCCAAAATCTATCTTCCTCCCCCCATGTGTAGAATTGTAGAGGTACAAATTACAGGTTTGTGGAAAGAGGTCAAAATTTCAAGGTAGTCAAGAAGTGGAGTGCAAGAAGGTAGGTTGACTTGTGTTGACTTATGAAAGAAGGAGAAGAATTTCTTATGGTTTGGTCTTGGAGAGGAAAATAGGTCAAGGGTCTTGGTCTTGGTATTCATCAATTGAAGTCTCTATAAGAATAAGAATTCGTTTTGGTTTTCTTCTTAAGTTGGAGAGGTTTTGGCCCTAGGTGATCGCCTACATTTTGTGTCTCTTGTCTCTTTTTTTTTATGCTTTGGTAGTTGTTTGATGAAGAAGAACATTATAATAATCTAACCATAAGGAGAATATCCTAATCTAAAGAATTAAAAGGCATTCACAAGAAGTTATCATTATAGAGAAATCTCCTAATACCATTTCCCTAGATTTCTCAACATGGAATCAGAGCTAAGGTGACAAATCAAGGAAAGGGCATCTCATCAAGGGACACACAACAATCAAGGATAAAATCTCGAAGGATATCAAAACGAAGTCAATATATACTAAGAAGTGTAAAAAACCTATATCAAAGAAGAAGTCTTGGGATCCTCAAAAGACCACAAAGACCCTCCACAAGTTGAAGGGACTTACAAATCAAAGTTTCTTAAATAATATTCATCCTAGAAAAGAAATATTGAGGATGTTGTCATCACCTTTAAAAGTTCTAAGGAAATTTCCTCTCATTGAAGGAAGGACCTTACCATTGAAGAAGATCATCCAAGAAGCATCAAGACATCATCAAGAAGTCATCAATCTTTATGAGAAGTGATATCAAGTTGAAGATTTCATATTCACTTGACAAGTAAGTTTCTTTACTTATATATCTAAATCTAGTAAAATGACTTCATTTTGCAAGGAGATCTCCAATTTGGTTGGGTCATCAAACTTCCTTCAATGGAAAAGTATCTAAACCATATGAAGGACAAGAACTATTTAAATAAATGGAAAATGATTTAAGGGCTTAAAATATTCTTATGGAGGCTATCAAAGATCCCCTCATTCTCTATATAGCGGAGCCGGAGACATCAAAATGGATATTTGATATGCTGGTAGAACTATTCTCTGAAATTGTGATAAGAAAGAGAATATCACTTAGATATGATCTATACAAATTGAAGGTATCAAAAGATTAAGGGATATATACATATCTTTAAAAATAATCTCAAATAAGGATTCAACTTCAAAACTTAGGACAGATGATATCTGATAAAGAAATGATCTCCGTTTCTTTAAATGCACTAACTAATGAACAAGGTAACCTCATATCAAATTCCTATGAGGAAAATAAATTTATCCCATTCAATAACTTGCGGTCTCTATGCAAGATAGAAGAATACATGTTAAAGGAAAAAAATGATGAAGGATCAAGTAAGAAGGATCAAACATTTTCTAAAAGGAAAGGGGAGCTCGAGGAGCTTAATTCTTAGGAAAACATGGGTAAGGTTCAATGCTATGAATGCCAAGAATATTGGCATTACAAGAGATATTTCCCTAAGCTAAAGAAGGGCAATAAAAAAAAGGGAAGAGAAGAAGCTCATATCACTGAAGAAGTGGAGGAAGCCAAAAAGAAGTCCAAGAAAGAGGAAGTAAAAGATCTATGTTATGACTGAGATAGTCTTCCTCACCTAGTTCTTTTCAAGTTCTTGTTTTAAAGTTTCCTGTTATAAGATATGGCTATCATGAATCACTAAGGAAAATGATAGGATGCATCACGACATCATAGAAGCATTAAAATCAAGAGCTTGTGATCATAGAGAAAAATAATTGAAATAGAAATCTATGATAGTCACCTATGGAAGGATATATCTCTAGATAACCTAATTAGATGTTAGGTCCCTATAATACTAGTGATTCCCCAATTACTATTGTAAATGTAGCCCCTTATTATTATTATTATTGTGCCCCTGTTGTCCCCATATTGTTATTATTGTGCTCCATAGAAGCCCATTATTGTTATTGTTGTGCCCTTATATTATTATTGTTATGTCAGCTCTGATTATATTTTGACCCCTTAGACTCCTATATATAGAAAGGAGGCTTTGTCATTTGAATCATCCAAGAATGGTTGATTTGTGTAATGTAAAGGAGGTTGCCCCCTCGAAGAGGCTTATTTTGAAGTTGTTGATCTATCTTTTATGTTATCTTGTGAGCTGGTTGTGTAAGTGGCACTACAGTGGGAAAAAGAAGAAAAATTCATCTAGCACAAAGCTCATCATACATCAGTCAAAAAGGAACATTTGCTGGATGAGGATACTCAATATCATCTATTGGAATATTCATCGGACGGTTCACAAATCAAAAGGAAGCAAGGGTTTCATTAAGAATTCCATCTTGTAGGAATTCATGGGATGATGATATGATGACAAAAGAAGTGAAGTAGATCCAGGAAATGAAATTTTTTCAATCAAGGAATCTGTTTAAGGAAGTTTAGATAATCTAAAAGAAAAATGAGGGTTTCCAAGGGAAGAGCTATGGATATCTTCCACCACTGATAAGCATGTAGCTAGATGAAGTATCCTTAAGTAAACATGGCATGAAGAAGATAGTATGGCATGAAGGAAGTCCAAATATGAATTGATGGATCACTTTCCAATGAAAGGAATTTTGACATGACTAACTCATGAATGAAAGTGATGGATGGTCTATGCCCTATGAAGAAGTCCCAAAAGATGTAGACTCTATCAAAAAGAATAAATTCATGACATCAAAGGAAAGTGTTCTACAAACCATCGGTTGTCCCATGATCTCCACCTGAAGAGATGATAGAAGAAAGTCCATAGTCAAGAGGGAGCTTGGGTACATTCCTTTATAGGAATGGGTACATTCCTTCAATGGAATGGATATGTCCTCCCTAAATTGAGGGAGAGATATAGACAACATTCTTATCTTCACTTGGCAAGACAAAATGGAAGATTAGGTAAAAATCTGACATCCAATACTCTTTGAGGATGATTTAGGGAATCCAAGATAAGAGTAGTCATATAGGACCTATATTCTTTGAGGACTGGGAATCCAAGATAAGAATAGTCTTGGTGGAACACACTCTGAGAACCCGGGTAGGATATGTTCCGAGAGAGACAATGATGAGGCTATTTATACACCATTGGTCTTGCCAGCATTGAGCTCTCATCTTGTGGACAGATAGAGCTATTAGTCAAGGCATTCTTATGTGACAATGTTGGATGATATGATGATATACAAATGGGTTACCAATCTGACTCTTCTTACGATAATTATTTAGATTGAGAATATCTAAGTACCTTGTATGGATTATGAATACCTCCCTAGTTAAGATGGAGTGTTGAAAAGTGTACCTAGGTTCAGTCTTCATAATGACATGTAATTATGATTTTATGTAATTGATGAGAATAAGAAAAATAAAATTATTTTGTATTGCTTGAGTCATGGGTTTCATGCTCAAGGAATTTTATTAGAAGCTCCCATTGAAAGCTATTAGGTTTGGTCATCAAGTAATAAATGTTATTGAGTCAATGTCATGTAATGAAGACCCATTTGGGAAAATTACAAACAAGAATTAAAACTCTCCAAGACCTTGTCACAAGATCCCCCTTGAAGTTGCCTTACAAGAAAGAATAAGATGATTCCAGAAAAATACAAGTCGACCTAGGCATTGAGACAAGTCAGCCTATATCTCATGGAAAAACCACTATATAAAGGTAGCTCGGCCTTCATTTGAGGACATATTTTGGTTAATCATCCAAGACAAGAAAAGGGATCACAAATCGCAAGAAGAAGCAAGCTCACATTAACGAAGGGAAGGAAAGGGAAAGCGAAGTTCTGTGGGAATGTTTTTGGGCTAAAATTCTCGAATGTGCGGCAAAAACTAGCATTTCTACAATGGTGTCATATCAGTCCTTGTAGTAGTCATAAAAATGTTTCCAAATCAGCCTCTTTACAAGTCGAGTTCACCTAAATAAGTCTCCATGTATAGCGAAGGAAGGAAAGTATCTCCAAACTCTATCTTTCTCCCCTCACATGTGAAATTGCACAGGTACAAATTACAGGTTTGTGGAAAGAGGTTGAAATTTTAGGGTAGTCAAGAAGTGCAGTGCAAGAAGGCATGTTGACTTGTGTTGACTTAGCAAGAAGGTGTTACACTAAATTTTGTCACCATGATTGTCAATTTGGATCTCTCACCATTTGATGAATGTCTCAAGTGAATCGCTTATGAAGCTTGAAGTAAAAAATTACTAGGGACAAAAGGAATTATGAGTTGCACTACTTAAAAGTAATTTTTGAGAATCTACATAATTTTCCTAGCCATTACAAGTGCATCTACACTTTTTACCATTATGACTTGTGCAATTTTGCACGCTGTCTTCCACTATAAACTGTGCAATCTTGTTCACGCGAGTAAAATAAAAAAGAAAATTATAGAAGCTTTAATGGAGGACGCTTATCCAAATTAGAAACCTCAAACTACTACATACCTTCTCCTCATCCCTTCGTTCATGAAACTAATCTCCTCCTCTTAAGCATCATATCCCTTGAGAAGAGGAACTAGAAACCTCCTCTTCTTCCTTATAAATTGAGCACAAGACTAGAGGAAGGAAGGAGACTTGGATTTGTAAACTTATGCTACTCAATTTGGGTTTGAAGAGCTTGTCATCAAGGGAAGGAATGAAGACCATTGGAAGAGGCTTGTGACATCAAGGCAACTAGGTTGTAATATTTTTATCCTTTGAATTTAATACAAAGTACTTTTTCTTTCCTAATTACATCTATTTTGATGTTATTTACGAGATTCCTTAATCACTTGCACATTTTATAACTGATTATTGATTCAACTATATGTTGTATGTTAAGTTACGTATTTTATTTACCTTTGATTTTATATGCGAGATGCTTTGATCTCTTTGAATTTTTTTGTCTATGTAGATCTCTTTTGGAGCATCATGGAGAAGCTATGGAAAGCATTGGGAAAGCCTCTAAGGCATTGAGGAAAGGCTAGCTATGGAAATAATTGAAAGTACTTCTACAAGCACATTGCTAATAGGTAAGTGATTCTTCACATACTACATGTTTCATGTTTTATTTATAGGCTAAGAAAGGTAGCAATTATTTTGATGTTTGTAACTAGGTTTTGTTGGAAATCTAGGGACATTTATCTTGTCCACAAGAGTAATTTTTCTGCATAATAAATTGGTGACCATACTGGGGACAACGAGAGGGATCCATTGTGTTCAGTTGTGACCCTTGATACCTTTAGACTCTTTTAAGAATTAAAATTTCCGGTTTGAGACCTTTTTCGTATTTTGTCTTAAGTTTATAGGTCTACACAGTTTTCCTTTAGTAAGAGAGTGCATATTTGCATAGTTTTTGGTGGTGCACCATGTGTATGTGCACTGAATCAAACCGATTGTCTGCACAACCCTGTAAATTTTTTTGAAAAAACTAGGGTTTCTTTGATTTAAATCCATATATTTTTTTATGATTTATTAAGCTTGTTTATAGTCTTATAGAGTCTCTGTCACTTTGATTGGGTGTTTTGAATTATATTTTTGAGAAATTCTTACTTTTATTTCCTTTGGTCATTACTCAAAAGTTTGTCTTAGTTTCTTAACAATTTTTGCATGTTTTTTCGTTCATTTTTGCAAAAAAAATTCCCCCTCAATCATGGGTGGGTGGGAATGAATTGTTTCTAAATGTTAATCACCTTTGAGTGTCACTACTTTTGACCTTTGGAAGTTCCACCCAATTTCCTTTACTTGCACTCGATTGATTCTTTAATTACATTGGTGAAGGAAAATAGTCTTATTGTTATTTCATTGATTTGGAATCATCTTGTGTTTGTTTTGAAGAATTATCTTGTATAGATTACATCTGCATAGTTAGAATTCTCATTTTCATAACATGAACATAAATTCTGCATAGATTACGTTGCATGCTTTGGCACTTAGGGCTCTTAATTGCATTGGAAAATTAGAAGTGGTGCATTTTGGAGTTAATATTTTAAAGAAGAACCTCTCTCCTTACTTTAACTAGAATTCATCGAAATGAAAAGATCACAATATCATGTTCGATTGCATTAAAATCTTGTGTAATATTCCTAACCCCAAATATTCCTCAAACCCTAGCAAAACTCCAACCAGATATGTGCAGATGATATAATAACCTATAAGTGACAAAATAAGAGTGGAACAACATATAATAATGTAAACCGGAAATATAAACAGATACACAAGAAATGCAGCGAGAAAATGCTAAGCCATTTTATTATACTGAGCAATAGAATGAGTACAAGAGGTGATCGGACAAATGGCACCTTGACTTACACAAGGCAAGTGAAGAAACACTCTCAGAATGACAAGAATGGCCTCTCTGCGTGGATGTTGCTATTATGCTATTGCTGCTAGGAAACAAATGATTATTTGGGGATCCTCCCCTCCTCAAAAAAAGCTAAAACTTTGGATTCGGGATCTACTCAAGAAACCCAGAAAAACCCAGAAAGATTTCCTAGAATGGTCGACCCTTGAAAAACACCCCCTTGGGGTTCTGCACAACTCCTCAATGCCCTATGCTGTCACTGAAGAAAACCCCTCCAAACTCTGCCTGAAACACTACCTAAAACCTCTGCCAAAATCCTCCAATGGAACAAGAGTTGGACCCCTACTCAATCTCCCAGCATAAATCCACCTGCAAAACTCCCAATCCAGCACTGCAACCAAAAAGAACTGCGTCCCTCTCCAAGTGCTACGCAGTCCTCCAAAAAGCTGATGAAATTGTTGTTGAAATGATAATAAACTACTGCTAAAATAACGATGGAAATACCTTGCCCGAGTAGGCACTCGAAGTCCCCCAGGGCTAAAGGTGAGATCTCCGAACGAAGACACTCGATGCACTAAACAATGCTACAGACTAGCTAAATAGCCAGCGTGCTTAGAAGTCAAAACGACTAGCTCCAAATGCACATAACTGAATGATCCAAAATGAGGGGGCTCCTATCTATTTTATAGCCTCTGCCTCTCTCAATCCCTAGGCTCACCTTGTTACACTGAAATTTGTCACCATGACTATCTGCAGTTAATATGGCTCCATCAATAGTCATATTATCCTCCTTGTCAAGCCTCATACCTCTGCTCTTCATGTCAAACTTCAAAAAGAGAGAAAGTCACTTAAACACATGTTTATCTCTCGGTACGCAGGTTCTCTCTACCTTGCCTGCATGTATGCACTCCAAACACACTGTACCTGCGTACTTGTACGCTCTGTAAGCCAAAGGTTGGGTAAGTACCCTTGTAAAGGTCAAAAGGTGCGAGTTTCATCTTTAAAAAGTTACTTGTGGTCACTTCTAGAACCTTCTAGAAGAGTGTTTGACGTGTATTGAGCGCCTCCAGATGGTTCATGCATCCCTATGATAGAGGAACTTATCCCATCAAGAGAGGAGCTACCCCATCCAAAAGAGGGAGTATCCCATTGATGTTGGAACTGAATAACCTCCTCTAGAATACTATAAATACAGGCATTGGGCCAGAGGAGGGGAGGTTGAAAGCTGAACATTCTAAAGGGTAAATGCTGCTGGAATTAGGACTTCCATTGTTGACTTGTGAGGAGAGATCACTATCCTTCCTTGTTGCCATATTGGGAGTGGGTGAGCTTGTCAAAGTAGAGGAAATCTCTTGCTGGACCCTGGGAGGAGCTTGCACAACACCAAGGCTCAGGTTGTAATGGTTCCTTTTTTGTTTCCTTAATACAAATAAGTCCATTCTTCTCAATGATTTGTTGTTAATGAATTATTTCATGTACTCCTTGGTCTATGTGATGAATATGCTTTTTTTTATGAAATATTCAGGTGTTATGTAATCGTTTGCTTTGTTAGTGTATGCAGGTCTTAAAGTGAAGGAGGAGCTCATCTGGATCAGCAAGGCTGGACTGCTACAACAAGCGTTGGACCTAAGGTAAGATCGGAAAACACTTGATCTCTCAAAGAATAACGTGTGTTTAGAGAAGGATTGTTCTTGTTTGGTTTGTTTGTCACTAGAGAGTCTTAGACTCCTAGGGAGGTTAGGTTTGTCCGCAAAAATAACTCTTTCCGCATGACAAATTGGCGACTCCGCTGGGGAATCCATTGATGTGAATGATTTTTCCTTTGTTTGATACTTTGATTTGAGAAAATCTGATTTGTTTCTAGTTTTTGACTGATTGACTGTGAATTTGGGTGGAATAGCTTAGGGTTGAGTTAGTTTTTATTTTCCTTGATTTTGAGAGCAGTACGCACCCTCTGAGTTAGACACAGTGCGTACCTGTACGCACTGTATCTTTTTACACAGAGCGTGGATGCACCTGGTCAAACAGGCTGCCTGCATACCCCTGTCAAAAGCTTAGAAACTTTCAATTTTTTCCTTTTTACCCATTAGATTTTGTTTATAGTTTATTTATTGCTGCCCAGATCCACTGGTTACCTGTCAGAAGCTTTCATCTTGGCTAATTTCATTGGCATTCCTGCTCTAAGCTTTTAATAATTGGGTGTTTTGAGTCTCTTTTTTGAGAAATTCTAAATTTGATTTCCTTTGGTTATTACTTGGAGGTTTGTCTCAGTGTTTTCACAATTTTGCATCTTTTTGCTCTTGTTTTTGCAAAAAAAAATTCCCCCTCATTCGCCGGGGGGGGGCTAAATTGTGTATGAGTGTTAATCGCCTTTGAGTGTTTTTATTTTTTGATCTTTGGAACTCTCACCCAATTTTCTCGACTTGCACTTGATTGGTTCTTAGATTACATTAGAATCATCTTGTGTTTGAGAATTCTCTCGCATAGATTACATTTGCATAATTAGAATTCTCCTTTTCGGAATATTAATGAAAAATGTGCATAGATTACATTTGCATACTTTTCAAGTGAATTGTGCGTAGATTACAATTGCATAGTTTACATTCTGAAAAATTAATCGTAGATTTAGATCAGTTTTCTTTGATTTGAATTTACACAAAAATAAAAATAAAAATGTTTTGGAATTGATTTGCATTAGTTTTTCTTGATGAAATTAGTGCATTAGAGAATTTGTTATACTTTCTCTTAGTGATCAATTTTTGCATTG
>APFE030775804.1:19520-34981 GCA_000404065.3 Pinus taeda
TCATGTCAAACTTCAAAAAGAGAGAATGTCACTTAAAAACATGTTTATCTCTGGGTACGCAGGTTCTCTCTACCTTGCCTGCATGTACGCACTCCAAACACACTGTACCTACGTACTTGTACGCTTTGTAAGCCAAAGGATGGGTGGGTACCCCTGTAAAGGTCAAAAGGCGCGAGTTTCATCTTTAAAAAGTTACTTGTGGTCACTTCTAGAGCCTTCTAGAAGAGTGTTTGATGTGTATTGAGCGCCTCCAGATGGTTCATGCATCCGTATGATAGAGGAGTTTATCCCATCAATAGAGGAGCTACCCCATCCAAAAGAGGGAGTATCCCATTGATGTTGGAACTGAATAACTTCCTCTAGAATACTATAAATACAGGCATTGGGCCAGAGGAGGGGAGGTTGAAAGCTGAACATTCTAAAGGGTAAATGCTGCTGGAATTAGGATTTCCATTGTTGACTTGTGAGGAGAGATCACTATCCTTCCTTGTTGCCATATTGGGAGTGGGTGAGCTTGTCAAAGTAGAGGAAATCTCTTGCTGGACCCTGGGAGGAGCTTGCACAACACCAAGGCTCAGGTTGTATTGGTTCCTTTTTTTTTTCCTTAATACAAATAAGTCCATTCTTCTCAATGATTTGTTGTTAATGAATTATTTCATGTACTCCTTGGTCTATGTGATGAATATGCTTTGTTTTATGATGAATATTCAGGTGTTATGTAATCGTTTGCTTTGTTAGTGTATGCAGGTCTTAAAGTGAAGGAGGAGCTCATCTGGATCAGCAAGGCTGGACTGCTACAACAAGCGTTGGACCTAAGGTAAGATCGGAAAACATTTGATCTCTCATAGAATAACGTGTGTTTAGAGAAGGATTGCTCTTGTTTGGTTTGTTTGTCACTAGAGAGTCTTAGACTCCTAGGGAGGTTAGGTTTGTCCGCAAAAATAACTCTTTCCGCATGACACACCTCCTCCTACGTGATTCCCCTCTTGCCACATATTCTTTTCCTCCTGTACAGTTCCTCCATGTGTCTTTGTGGGCTCCATTTCTGTGTCCCCCTTTGGCCCCCTTGCTTCCCCTTTAAGTCACAACGTTGTGCTACCTAGGAAGTGACTTTTTTATTCTAAAGTGAGTTATGTTCCCCCTTCCTCACTTTTTATTTACAAATAATTATAGAAGGCAATAATTTGAACAAAATCGAATATTCCAATTAGCCGTAGCTAATTAGGAATATTACAAACTCCCATGGAAAAAATTTGCTTGACATGAAGCAACTGAAGTGATGGATGCTATAAGATCTTCTCACTCTCCCAAGTGGCATCCTCATCCGACAAATTATTCCACCTCACCAAGAATTCCTAGATCGTCCTGCTCCGCAGCTACCTTTCCCTAGTATCATTGATAGCCTCCAGCTGCAATACCAAAAGCCCCTCATCATCCATGGGTGGTAGCTCATCTGTCACGGTCACCTGCTACCCCAATGCCTTCTTCAGGCATGATACATGAAAAATGTTATGAATCTTGCTGCCTTGGGGTAGCTCCAACTCATATGCAACCTATCCAATCCTGCGTGTCACCCTGTATGGCCCATAAAAACGGGGCTTGAGCTTCTCAGCCCCCTTCTGCTTCAGAGATGACTGTCGGTATGGCTGTAATCATAGCTAGACCATGTCCCCTACCTCGAACTGCCTCTCCACCCGACCCCTATTGGCATACAGCTTCTGCTGGTTCTGCACTGTAGCCATGTTATCCTTGAGAGCTCAGAGGATATCCTAACTCTCTTGGATCCAAATCTTGGCTCCAGGAGCCCTGCTATCACCAAACATTACGTCGAAAAAAGATAAAGGATGATACCCATATAAGGCATAGAATGGTGACATACCAATGGACATGTGATGTGAAGTATTGTAGCAGTACTCGCCAAGATGCAACCACTTCAGCCATGCTCGCTGCTACCCACTGACATAGTTATGCAAGTAGCCCTCTAGCCACTTGTTAACTATCTCTGTTTGCCCATCCATCTGTGGGTGATAGTTGGTACTTGGTGTCAACTCCGTCCCCACCAGTCGGAAAAGCTCCTGCCAAAACCCACCCATGAAACGGTTGTCCCTGTCACTAACGATGGTCTTAGGAAGACCATGTAGCCTGAAGATCTCCCTGAAGAATAGCTGAGCCACCTATGCTGCTGTATAGTGTGTGGATATGGCAAAGAAATGTGTGTACTTTTTCAGTCGATCAACGACGACAAAGATACAATCCTTGCCCTGTATCGTGGGCAGCCGTATGATGAAGTCCATCGAAATGCTCTCCCATTTTCCCTCTAGAATGGGAAGGGGCTGTAATAAACCCACGAGATGGCTCATCTCTCCCTTGTTCCTCTGGCAAACATCGCACTCCCGGATGTGTTGGAGCACCTCCTCCTTGAGGCCCTTCCATGAGAACATCTCTCTAATGGCCCTGTAGGTTTTGGTAAACCCCTGATGTCCTACCAAAGGTGAATCGTGTGATGCCTGAGTACCTTCTTCTTGAGCTGAGACCCCTCAGTCAAGAAGATCCAATCCCTGTAATAAATGATCTCATCGACCACCTTGTACCTAGCATCTGCCACCTACCCATCCAGAAACTCACATGCAAACCTGTCCTTGGAGTACTCCACTAAGAGTCAAGCCCTCCAATCTGTATCCAAACTCATAAGAGAAAACGTGGCTGGTCTACGTAAAAGGGCATCTGCTACCACGTTATTCTTACCCTTGACATACTCAATGTCAAAGTCATATGCTTGGATCTTATTGATCCACTTCTTTTGCCTCTCTTGTAGATGCTTCTGCTCCAAAAAGAACTTGAGGTTGTTTTGATCAATCCTCACTCTGAATCTATTGCCTACTGAGTACTGTCAGTACTTAGCCAATGCATGCATGATGGCCAGCATCTCCTTGTCGTATATGTAATAAACCTCTCATGCAGAAGGAGATTCCAGCTCTCAAATTCTATAGGGTGACCTCCCTGCATCAATACTGCGCTGATCCCCTCTCCCGACACATCACACTCCAAGACAAATGGCTACGTAAAATCCGGAAACATAAGCACTAGGCAGCTACTCATAACCTCCTTGAGCCTGTCAAAGGCTCGCTGCATTGTATCTGACCAACTGAATGCCCCCTTCTTCGTCAGATCTGTTAGGGGTGTAGCAAGTTGTGAGAAACATTTGATGAACTTCCGGTAGTAAGTGCAAATACCAATGAATCCTTGAAGTTCCGTCACGTTTCTCAGCTCCAGCCATTCCCTGATGGCCCTGATCTTCTCCTCGTGGAACCTCACTTTGTTCAACCCTATGATGTGTCCCAGATACAACATCTCCATCAACCCAAACTCACACTTGGAGAGTTTGGCATAGAACTGTTGTTCCTGTAAGATATGCAATACTGTCTCAATGTGTTGGAGATGCTCCTCCCAAGTCCTACTATAAATGAGAATATCATCGAAGAATACCAACACAACCTTCCTCAAATGACTACGGAATATGTGAGTCATGCAAGACTGAAATGTAGCTGGGGCATTGGTTAGCCCAAAAGGCATCACCAAGAACTCAAAGTGCCCATAGTGACACCTGAAGGTGGTCTTGGGAATATCCTGCTCCATCACATGAATCTGATGGTACCCAGATCTCAAATCAATCTTTGAGAAGAATCATGCTCCCCTCAACTCGTCCATCAACTCATCGATCCTAGGTATGGGGTACCTGTTCTTTAGGGTCTTCTTGTTTAGGGCCCTGTAGTCAATGCACATCCTCAATGTACCGTCCTTCTTCTTCACCAACACCACAGAAGAATCAACAAGACATGTGCTCGGACGAATGTACCCAAGTGCCAGCAACTCTTGGATATCCTGCTAAATCTCATCCTGATATGCCTTGGGGTGCCTATAGGGGGTGGTTATCACTTCCTAGAGGCCCTACTCGAGCTCGATAGTGTGCTCAAACCCCCAATCTGGTGGCTATCCTGGTGGAATCTCCCCAAACACTATGGCATACTAATCAAGGATAGAATGGATCTTTGGATGTACCGTCTGCCCTGGAGTCCTTGCCTTTGATGCACGCAGCTCCATTGCCCACTCTATGTCTCCCTTCCGGAAGACTGCCTCCATCCAATGAGCCAACACACTCTGAAGCGGATATGTGTGTTGTCCTCATATCTTCTCATGCCTCCCAATCTTTTCATCATCCCACTCCATCTCTAGGGTCTTGCAATCTGTTGTGACCTTCCCTAGAGTAATAAGCCACTGAACACCCAGTATCATGTTGGTGTCCGGGATATCAACCACGAAAAAGTGGTCAGTCAATGTGTAGGTGCCCATCGTCACTGAAAGCTCTAGAACATATCGAACACATGTCATGGTCTGATCTCCTGGGACTAAGACTAAAAACCCATCGAAGCTCTATGTTTGAATACCTCTCTGCTCAAGCATTTGTGCATCGATGAAGTTGTGGGTTGCCCCACTGTCAACCAAAATTGATACCCACTGGCCACGTATTGTCCCTCATATGCGTAGTGTCATACTTGGGAACTCCTCACAATGCTGCAAGGGCCCCTCAGGTAGGTGCAAAATATGCACCACCTACTGCTGGTGGTGCAGGTGGCAAAGGTCTCTGTAGGGCATGGCTATCTCCTGCCTCCACATCAACCTCGTCATCCTCTTCTCCACTACTCTCAGAGAAGACCTCAATAAAATGTGCTTTACCAGCAACACATCTATGCCTTGGTGCCCAAGGCTCCTGACATGTGAAGCACAACCGCTTCTTCTTCAGCTCCCTCTTGACATCGTCCTCGATCTGCACTCATCCTGGATTCCCCTTTGGAGGTGGAATCCTCACATCCTTCCCCTTAGACTGAAAAGGCTGTCTTTGGGGGTAAGGTGTCTGGGTGCTGGGTAAGACATCCTGTAAGTCTCGGGTCCTGTTGATAGTGTCCTGGAGTGTGTCTGGTTTAGAGGACCGGACTAAACCCTGAAGTGGCTCTGCTAATCCCTCAACATACATGTAGACCCTTCATGCCATGGATAGGTCTGGCATCATCACGGAGACCCTCAAGAAATCTGCAATGTAGGTCTTTGGGCTCCCTATCTTCTTGAGCCTCATCAGCTCAACAAAATGCTACTCTGGATCCCTCCGATCAAATCGCTCCATCAGCCTCCTGGTAAACTCGACATATGTCATCACTGTGGAGTGCCCCAGTGTAACCATCCCATGAAACCACCAATCCTGGGCCTCGCCATCCAAATGCAACGTTGTCACCTTGATGGCCTCTACCTCCGACATTTGGTTAAGTTGGAAATAAATGTCCAGCTTCTCCACCCAAGACTTTGCTGAACTGTTTGATGAGCCATCAAACGTAGGCAAGTGGAATCTACTCGCTGCACGGTGGGTATTGCCATTATGGTAATGTCGGTACCCCCTGTGATGGTTGCAGGGTCTGCTATCCCGCTGGACAAAATGTCTAAATGAGAGGGCTTCCCTGAACTCCTGCCCATAGGCCTGGTACTCTGCAAAATAGTTGCCCATATGTCCGGGCTCTGCCTCCTGCTAGGCTATGGCCCCTATGTCTGCTCCTAAGAAAGTGGGCATGGTAGAGCATGTAGGGGCATGTGAGGCCACCTGCTGCATAGTATCACGCTACTCTGGAAAGTGATCGGATGCACCTGATCCCTCACCAATCTGAAAAACTCATGGGCTCTCACGCTGTCTAGCCTCTACTGTCGTGAATCTCTGCCCCATCACCTTAATCTGCCTCAACAGGTCCTGCACTGATTTGAGGAGCATATCTACAAATCTCTTCCCATCCTCATCGGCCATCTATTCCGCTTCCACTACTAGCTCTCATTGTTCTGTGTCTTCCACAGGCTCCTCCTGTTCTGTGTCCACCATAGGAACACAGTCTCCCTCCCCATACGTATTCTCCAACCTACGTCTAGTGTCTCTGTACCTCCTACCTATGTAACAAATGTAGGGTTTTTCCCCTGGTGTCATAGATTGCTAGCTCCACAGGCTAAGCCAGATCTATGCTTTGATACACTGTAATATTCCTAACCCCGAATATTCCTCAAACCCCAGCAAAACTCCAACCAATATGTGTAGATGATATAATAACCCAGAAGTGACAAAATAACAGTGGAACAACATATAATAATGTAAACCGGAAATATAAACAAATACACAAGAAATGTAGCGAGAAAATGCTAAGCCATTTTATTATACTGAGCAATAAAATGAGTACAAGAGGTGATCAGACAAATGGCACCTCAACTTGCACAAGGAAAGTGAAGAAACACTCTCAGAATGACAAGAATGGCCTCTTTGTGTGGATGTTGTTGTTGTGTTGTTGCTGCTGCTAGGAAACAAATGATGATTTGGGGCTGCTCCCCTTCTTGGAAAAAGCTGAAACTCTAGATTCGGGCTCTACTCAAGAAACCCAGAAAAACCCAAAAAGATTTCCTGGAATTGTTGGCCCCCGAAAAACACCCCCTTGGGGTTCTGCGCAGCTCTTCAATGCCCTGCACTGTCACTGAAGAAAACCCCTCCAAACTCTGCCTAAAACACTGCCTAAAACCCTGCCAAAATCCTCTAATGAAATAAGAGCTAGACCCCTACTCAATCTCATAGCATAAATCTACCTACAAAACTCCCAATCCAGCACTGGAACCAAAAATAACTGCATCCCTCTCCAAGTGCTGCGCAGTCCTCCAAAAAATTGATGAAACTACTGTTGAAATGATAATAAACTACTGCTGAAATATCAATGGAAATACCTTGCCTGAGCAGGCACTCCAAGTCCCCCGGAGCTAAGGGTGAGATCTCCGAACGAAGACACTCGATGCACTAAACAGTGTTGTAGACTAGCTAAATAGCCAGCATGCTCAGAAGTCGAAACTGTTAGTGTCGGTCTTGAAAGCCCTCCATCGGCGATCAAAAATCTCTTTGCATTTGCATTAGTAGGTGTCTCATCAGTGTCAAATTTTGCATCCCATTAGGCATGCCATAAACCTGATGGAGGAGCTGGTCTTTGTGCCCCTCTTGGCTTTGCTGGATCAGGTCATATCAGTTATTACAGTTTTTCAAGCTTGTCTTGATGTGTCTTATTGTCAAAGTCCTAGGTCTAGGGTTTTGGTCATTTGTCTCTGCAAGGTCATGTCTCTGAAAATCCATGAGTACTCAGCAAGCCAGAGGGAGGTTAGTTAACATGTTTCTTCGATATCTTTATCTTGTACAGACAATTTTTACCTTGGATTTAAAAACTCTGTTTTTAAAACCCAAGGTCATTTTCTCAGTTTTGTAAATAAATGATGAAATTTCAAAGTTTTCAAAAAGACAAACTGCAACCCTGGTCCCCTTGCCAAGGTCCTTCAGATGATCTACTTGCAAAAAGAATCAAGTCAGAGCAGTCAAAAAGTCAAATTCAGGATAAAGGAAACCAAAATCAGTATTTTTAAAAAAAAAGTGTCAAAAGAAACCTTATAAAGTGGGTTTATGGATGAAATTTTTTCAAATGAAGTTTATAAAAGAATATGTGCCCTCCTTTCACTCTCGTTGTGCATTTGAAAGCTTGCAAGAGAGAGTTTGAGAGAGTGATAGGCGAAAGGAGCAGAATTGCAGCGATTTCGGGCAGCAGAGCAGTGCGAGACCCATTGAGAGGCCTGCGAGACCCGTTGGGCGGTGCGAGACCCGTTGAGCGCCCCTCCACAGTGCAAAAATATAACTGGCGAGACCCGTTGGGCAGTGCAAGACCCGTTGAGCGGCCTGCGAGACTCGTTGAGCTGTCTTGCTGCAAACTTCAAAACAATTGCCCAATATTTCTCCAATTCATCAAATTTGTTCAAGGTAGGCTCTTTACACATTGTTTTGGAGGTTGGTGATGGATGTAAGCCCTCATGCTATGATTTTAACCTCAAATCATGCAAGTGAAAGGACATTAGGTGGTTGCAATGTTAATGAGAAAACTGTGCTAGGCTTTGTGTTGTTTCAAGCTATTTTTCCCTTTGGTTTGTTTCCCTCCTTTCCCTTTCACTCAAACTTATAGGTTCATCCCTTTTCCCATATTATTTTATAAATGAAATGCAAATCTTTCCCCTCTCCCTAATCACTGAAAGTGAAAACCCTACCCCTCTCTCAAAGCATAAAAAAACTCAAACCTTAATCTTGCTGAGGACCATCACAGCAGCCTGATATTCCGGTCACTCGACATGTCAGTTCCTCACCTCAGCTCACTTATCAGAGAGGCTAGAGATCCTTATTTGCAGCAGCCAGGCGAGTACTATCTCCACAGCAGGTGGAAGGGGTCTCACCTTCATCGTCAGCACAGCGAGTGTTATTTCCACATCAGGTGGAAGGGGCCTCGCTTTCTTCACCAGCACAGGTACTAGAGAGGGGCAAGCAACCCATGATTCATGAGGGTCCATCAGGAGTTCCGGACACCGAGGTGATTGATCTTGAGGTCACTTCTCCTAGCCAAGAGGCAAAGGAGCTCATTCAACATCTCAGGGCTGAAAATGATATTTTGCAGAGGAGGCCCGGTGATCCATTGCCTACTGAGCGAGAATCCATGCTCATCCAGGTGAATGCACATTTGGAGAGGCTGCTGGATAAGTCCAACTAAGAGAAGAAGCTGTTGAGAAACATGAAAAATCACTATTGGGCGAGGATGCATGTTTGCAAGGCCAAATTGAAAATGTTCCAAAGAAGGTGGTCCGAGGCTCTTAGGCGGAAGAAAAGGACCAATCCACTCCGTATCTTGGCAGAGGCATCCCTCAAAGATCATGGCACTCACTAGCATTAGCTACAGCACAAATCCCAAAATTTTTTGAGAATTTTGGGTAATTTTGGAATTTTTTGGAAATTTACAGGTTTTGGCTTCTCAACGGGTCTCACCCCCGGTGAGACCCTTTGTCATCATAGCTCCGTTTGGCAAAAAACTCAGCATTTTTGGATTTGGCATGAAAATTTACACTTGCTCATCCATTAGTAAGAAATTTCATCGAGTTATGGGCCTCCAAAAGGTCAAAATTCATGCAAAATTTGACTTTCTGCCCCTTTTTTGAGTTGCAGAAACCAGTTTTGGGAGAATTAAGTTTTGACAGGGAAAATTACCTTCAAATTCAAAAATTCTAGTTGGGTTGGAAAGTAGACTCGCAGAACTTTCCAACGAACTATCCTACACCCATTTCTGATAACGAGAAGGCCTCTAAACAGAGCTTCAAAAGTGTGAGACCCTTTGAGAAAAGGTGTGCGACCTTTTGAGGAAATTTTGCCAGATTTGACCAGTTCAGCCCAGAAAACGCAGTTTGGTTTCAGTTTGATTTTTTGGGGTAAAAAATGATTATCTTTGATGTAATTATGGAAACTCTAAGACAATTTTACTCTTGTGTAACACTTCTAGAAGATTCATTCATGTAAAAGGGTAAAAATTAAATGCATGAATTGATTTCCAAGTTTATAGAGGCAAGTTGTTTTGACTGCCTATTTTGTAGTGCTTAGTTTAGAATTTGTTCAAACTGCCCCTAGGATAGTGAGCTTGACTCCTAGAGATGGGAAAAGAGGTTAGATCATCTATATTATGTACTTTCATACTCATTTTCATGGTTGGACTCTTGAGGGAGAAGCTATCATTGTATTATTTCACTGTATCTCTGCAATTTTTGGCTAAGGAAGACCAGGGTTTTGCAGTCCCTTTTGGGATTCTTGTGGTTACATGTATTGATGGTGTGTTTCTCTATGTACCTGTAAGTGTGTTATGTGAATCATTTCCTTTCTTTTCCTTCTGCATATTAAACAAACGAAGTGTTAAAGTAAGAATTCATGACTGTCATGCTCTGCTTTTAAGTTTGTTTAATTTCCATGTTTTCTACTGTTTAGGGAGGATTCAAAGTTATTGTTTGCCCTCCTTAGCTCCTCACTTGTCTTTCTCATCCATTCACCTCAGCTTAAGGCATCAATATTGTCTCCTATCTCGCCCCAAAGAACCCCCTGCAGAAACTATGTTAAATCCCCCAAAATTGCCATCCCCTCAAATTTGCCACCAAAAACCCTAAAAACCCCAAATCAACCCTTTTGATCAGTTTACTAGCCTAAAATCAGTGTTACCCTATTGGTCATCTCATCTATTGAAGATTTTACTGAGATTGACCGGAGAGAGCCTTCTCCTGCCCCGTAGGGCTAGCTACGAGGCTAAAAGGTTTGATGTTGCCTTGAGGTTTGCCTTTTTCAGCCTGAGGTGAAATTTCAAGCGTTAACAGAATCCAAAATACTAACAAAGATTCTCCTATAGAGGATAAGTTTCCAGATGAATATTTGTTTGCAGTAACTACTAAGACTCCTCGGTATGCAAATATTGCTAACTATTTGGTTACAGGGAAGCTACCTCCACACTTATTTCCTAATGAAAAAAGGAAAATTATTCAGGAGAGTTCAAATTATTCATGGATTTCTAATTAATTGTTTAAAACAGGGCTAGATTGTGTGATCAGAAGATGTGTTCGGGAAGATGAAATGCCTGACATCCTCAAGGCATGTCATAATGAACCTTGCTGTGGACACTTTGCTGACAAGAGGACGACCTATAAAATCCTTTCTTTAGGATATTATTGGCCTTCTCTCTTCAAAGATGCGAAACAATATGTCAGAAGATGTGACAGCTGCCAGAGAGTTGGGAGACCAACTCTTTCAAATGAAATGCCATTACAACCATAGGTACTCATCGAACCCTTTGAAAAATGGGCTTTAGATTTCATTGGAACAATTAATCCACCATCTAGACAAAAGAAATATATATTGGTTTGCACTGATTATGTCACTAAATGGGTAGAAGCCAAGGCATTGCCTTCTGCCACTGAAAATTCAGTTGTTCAATTTCTTTTTGAGGATATTTTTACTCGTTTTGGTGTCCCAAAAGAAATTGTGACAGATCAGGGAAGTCAATTCACATCTAACTTGATGGAGAAGCTGATGGAAGAATACAAAATCAAGCACAGAAAATCTACTCCTTACCATCCTCAAGCAAATGGCCAAGTGGAATCTACAAATAAAGTTCTTGAGAGCATCATCACCAAAACTGTTCATCTCCACAGAAGAGATTGGGCAGAAAGGCTTCCTGTAGCCTTATGGGCCTACAGAACTACATGGAGGAACACAACAAGGCATTCTCCCTATGAACTTGTTTATGGGAAAGAAGTCCTGCTCCCCATTGAGTTTCAAGTCAAGACCTTCAAGATGGCAGTTCAGTTGGGGATAAATCTATCAGAAGCCCAAAAGCACAGAATGGAACAACTGAATGAGCTAGATGAGGTCAGACAAGATGCAATTCTAAGAACTGATCTAGTTCAACATCAAAGAGCTAAGTGGAATGACAGATATATTAAAGAGAGAAAATTTCAAGGGGAGATTGGGCTTTACTGTTTGATTTCAAGTTTAAAGACTTCAAAGGAAAGTTTCAGACTCATTGGCTTGGGCCATATGAGATTGATAAAGTCTTTGACAATGGAGCAGTAAGAATCAAGGCTATTGATGAATTTCAGACTCCTCTTATTGTGAATGGCCACCGATTGAAAGTTTATCATAAGCCACTTTCCAGAGAAGAGTTTGTCAAAATATTCCAAGAGAATTCTGCAATAAGGCTGGTGGAGAAGAATCCTTCTCTTCCATCAGCCTAATCTTGGTTTCTTGTTAATTTCTGAAAAAAAAGAAGAAAAAAAAAAGAAAGAAATAAAGAAATAAAGAAAAAGAAAAGAAAAAGAAGAAGTATAACCCTGAAAACCAATCATGGATTGGCAGTCTTATACAGAAAATATGGAGTGAAAATTAGGGAGACTTAACACTATATTTTCCAAAAAAATCTCCTCTCATGTTCTTTCCATCTTCACTCCATCTCACTCACTCATTCCATTTCATTCCACTTCCATTTCATTCTTCTCATCATCTCACTCACTCATTCCATTTTCATTCCATTCCATTTCATCAATAAAAGTCCCCCTTCAGGACTATTTTCATTTAGTTGTTTTCCTCTAAACTATCTTTGTGCAGATCAGGGGGGTGTTGTTTCAGTTTCCGCAGCTGGCCACCGTTTTCGCAGCTGGAACCTGTTTCCGCAGCTAGAAACGATTTCCGCAGCCAACATCACTCTGTTTTCAAAATACGATCAACTGTTAGTGCCAAAATCATGAAATGTAGGTGTATGTGAGCTAAAGACATGGGGCATCTTCAAAATATTAAAAAAGAGCAACTGGTTAGAAACCTTGAGCAAAGAATGACAAGTGTCCAAAGGTATGATAAAAAATCTCTATCAAACAACACTTCAAGTCATCATTATGTATAGTTATTAACCCATAACCGGTTCTTCTATGTGCAATGATTTAATATATTCACCCACTACCATTCTTATTCCGCAATACCATTCCATACACCTCGCATTCATTTTTCCTGACAGTCTTATGATTACTCCGAGTTCAAACTCAAAAAAATGACTATACTTCTATTTATGACCCGTACTCCTAAGACGTGACCTATTATATTACGGCTCTTCCCAGCCATAATTTCCGCAGTCGTCTGTTGAGACGTGTAAATCTCACACACAGTCATCCGACTCAGGAGAATCCTGCCGTTACTCCACTCATATCATAATCCCCGCATATACTCATGCTTCATTTTATGAACTCGGTCACGGCCACCACTGCTCACCCACTGTTCTTCTTGTGATTCGGGCATTTCTCTGTTTCTGACTGCAACCACTATAGTTTGCTTTACGCTTTGATTGCAGCCACTACAGTCATCCTAAACCCCAATTGCAGTCACTACAGTCTCTCCTAAAAACCCTGTAACAGAGCCATTCTTCCTTAACCCTCATACGTAGAAGAAACCTTAGTGAATTTAAAGCCGAGAATGGGAAAGTTGCTGAGAGCCGAGCCGGAAGGATCAAAATACTTGGAGGGTTATCCCCAAGTTAAGGAGTTATTGAAGAAAGCCAAATGGCTCCGATTTATTCAGAAATTCAAAGGGTATAACAAGGAAGTGACCAAAACCTTTGCAAGATCCTTTAATGGACAAACAGTGGAGGTTGGAGACTTAAAGTTTGCAGTGACTGAGGCCACAATAGCAGCAGCCACAGGCCTACCTCAAGAAGGAGAAAGATGGTTCAAAAATAGAAGCGTGGATGATCAAATCTAGAGAACCATGCTACAAAATCAAGGTATGGATACCACTGTATTCACCAGAGGCATCCCTATGCATGTATTAAAAGAAGAATGGTTTGGTCTATTGCTGGTCATACAGAAATTTATCACATGTGAGGGTCGTTTTGGCTCTATGTACATGTATCATGTAAGGTTAATGATGAATTTTATAGATGGCCACGTTCTTAATTTACCACATTTTCTGCTAGCAAGTTTGAAGAAGATGAGTGTTACGGTTCAAAAGCATGTAGGTAACATTGAGCCACATCTTTACCATCATGGGCTCATAAGAATTCTGATTGAGGATCAGTTAAAGAAAACTAAGGATACTTGGGAACAATTTTTAACAAGAAATTACTTCCAAGAGCCATCTGAGGCCTCTGGAAGTAGTCCATAAAAAATCCCAAGGAAAAGTAGGAGGAGGGAGAAAAATGTTATAGCCCAAGACTCCCCTCCAAAACAAATTGAAGAAACTGTCCAAAAAGAGGAAGAAGACCAGCCCAAGAATAAGAAACAAAAGAAAGAAAAGGGAAAAATAGCCACTCAAGAGGTCTCTCCATCCCCTGAGAAATCCTTAGAAGAAGATTACCAGCCTCTGTCAGAAAGGCTAGTAGATCTTAAAGCTGCTACCATGGCCAAGAAACAGCAGAAAGGGAAACAGAGTGCAGAAAAGACAAGTATGAGTTCATCCTTGAGAAGGAGCTCTCGGCTAAAAGGGAAATGGAAGAAAACCAAGGGAGATCAGTCCCACTTTATTGATTTAAGTGAAGAAATACTTGAGAAATCTCCAGAACAGCCAAGCCTTGAAACAAGTTCTCCACGAAAGGAAAGTCCTTTTCGGCCAGAAGGAGAGAGCAGTCCTCCTCCATCAGATTTTGAGTTTAGACAAAGGAAGTCACCTGAGGTGGATCCTAATCAGCAAGAGGTGTACAATTACCTGGAATCCTTAGAACAATCAGCTGCAGGACCAAGCACCTCTCTGCCACTTGATGCACAGGTTTAGTCTCTGAAACAAGAAGTATTTGAGCTAGAAGTCCTAAATAGACACATAATACAAGAAAATGAAGCACTTAAAGAGCAGGGTAAGGTAGACAAAATGGTCCATGATAATACCATGCTTCATTTAGGACTGTGGCAGAAGAAGAATAGAAGACTAAAGAAGAGATGCAAAAAGTTAAGCAGAGCTTTAATAAACCTCAAGTTCAAATGTCTAGTTAGAAAACCAAGGATGATGATGATGATGGCATCAAAGAAAAAGAAAAGAGGACTAGATGTCCTTGCAGAAGCCTCAGAGCATGTGGATTAAGGGGAAATCACTCAATTTTGGTTGCATGAGGACATGCAACACCTTCACAGTGGGGGTATGTTAAGCCTCAAACCTGCACCTTCCTATACACCCTCTTAGCTTTCTTTCTTCACTCACTCCATTCATCCAGTTGTTAAATCATTGCATTATAGTCTAAAAAAGGACTGTTTATATGGTTTTCTGACTATACTGATGTCTGTTGTTTGGTTTAGTTTTTTTTTTCATGCAGCTGCAGAAACTTGTCAGTTTCCGCAGCCAACATAGGTTTCCGCAGCCAGCACAGGATTTTGTAGCTATTTTGTTAAAAGATGTGCTCCAGGTGTCCTCTGAAGAAATGAGCTACATGGGCAAGCTCCAGATGGCAGGTACATGGAACGTGTCCCTTCAAATCCGCCAAATCATCCATGAGAGGCCACGATCAACCAAAGTCAAAGACAAGGCCAGCTAAACAGTTCAGTGGTGGCACGTCACTATTTTGGGCACGTGAATGATACGTGGCATAGTTCTCAGCTCATGAAGGCACCAACACACCTGGAGATCGTTCTTGAAACAGGAATCTAACAGCCAACCACTCCGAAGATTTAAGAAACATGACGACAATTACACTAGATCTCAGCTGAAGAGATCTATGTGTCTATGGAAACACAATTAATAGCGTAGAAGTTGTTAGTGAGCTGTAATATTTTTGCATTATAAATAACATGTCGTTGAATGATGTAGAGAGACTTTTGATGCATGTGAATTCTGAAATGTTTATGTAATTTCCGTGCTGCTGGTTATCTTATCACCCCACTGTTTTATATGCTGTTGTTTTAATACATGAGAAGACTTTTTTGAAGATAGCCGTGTGATTATTTGATTGGCTGAAGTGGCAGAGGGCCCCTGCACGCTGAAGCCTTGTAAAGTGTTTATTTAGTTTCATTATGTTTTTGTTTTTATCATTAGCTTG
>APFE030775804.1:36911-47137 GCA_000404065.3 Pinus taeda
TCATTCATGTAAAAGGGTAAAAATTAAATGCATGAACTGATTTCCAAGTTTATAGAGGCAAGTTGTTTTGACTGCCTATTTTGTAGTGCTTAGTTTAGAAGTTGTTCAAACTACCCCTAGGATAGTGAGCTCGAATCCTAGAGGTGGGGAAAGAGGTTAGATCATCTATATTATGTACTTTCATACTCATTTTCATGGTGGGACTCTTGAGGGAGAAGCTATCATTGTATTATTTCACTGTATCTCTGCAATTTTTGGCTAAGGAAGACCAGGGTTTTGCAGTCCTTTTTGGGATTCTTGTGGTTACATGTATTGATGGTGTGTTTCTCTATGTACCTGTAAGTGTGTTATGTGAATCATTTCCTTTCTTTTCCTTCTGGATATTAAACAAACGAAGTGTTAAAGTAAGAATTCATGACTGTCATGCTCTACTTTTAAGTTTGTTTAGTTTCAATGTTTTCTACTGTTTAAGGAGGATTCAAAGTTATTGTTTTCCCTCCTTAGCTCCTCACATATCTTTCTCATCCATTCACCTCAGCTAAAGGCATCAATACTGTCTCCTATCTCGCCCCAAAGAACCCCCTGCAGAAACTGTGTCAAATCCCCGCACCCAAAATTGCCACTTCCTCAATTTGCCACCAAAAGCCCAAAAATTTTAAACCAATCCTTCTAATCAGTTTACTAGCCTAATATCAGTGTTACCTTATTGGTCATCTTATCCATTGAATATTTTACGAGATAGACCGGAGAGAGCCTTCTCCTGCCCCGTAGGGCTAGCTACGAGGCTAAAAGGTTTGATGTTGCCTTGAGGTTTTCCTTTTTCAGCCTAAGGTGAAATTTCAAGCGTTAACAGAAACGACTAACTTCAAATGCACATAACTGAATGATCCAAAATGAGGGGGCTCCTATCTATTTTATAGCCTCTGCCTCTCACAATCCCTAGGCTCACCTCCTCCTACGTGATTCCCCTCTTGCCACGTGTTCTTTTCCTCTTGTGCAGTTCCTCCATGTGTCTACGTGGGCTCCATTTCTACATCCCCCTTTGGCCCCCTTGCCTCCCCTTTAAGTCACAATGTTGTGCTACCTAGGAAGTGACTTTTTTATTCTAAAGTGAGTTATGTTCCCCCTTCCTCACTTTTTATTTACAAATAACTAGAGAAGGAAAAAATTTGAACAAAATCAAATATTCCAAATTAGCCATAGCTAATTAGGAATATTACATCAAGTCGGGTTATAACACCATCAGATTCACATCCATTTACCCATTGAATAATCAACAAATTAAAAAAAAAGTGCCAATAAAATCAATTGGAATTTTTATTATTTTAGCGATCTTTCCACTTACATTAGATCATGTTGCAGGGCTTTAGAATAGGGAAGTGATTTAACTTTCCAAAGATGCAAACAAACACTAGAATCTTACGATAGGGAGTAAATCAATTTATTACAGTTTGGCTCTGGGAAATGACTCTAACAATGGAGTTAAGCATAAGATCGTATCGGACCTAGTGGAGTGACCGACCCCACTTCAATGGTTACAGTAGAGTGATTTACACGTATTAAAAATTATGTCGAAAGGTACATGAGATTCACTTGAAGGTAAACCTCAGATTGACCATGTGGAGAAACTTTCAAGGGAATTGAGCTTTGTTACCTTGCCCTTGCATGTACACTCGATCATCGACTGTCCCCCCTGGTTAAATTGTCGTATGTGGTAACCTTAGAGACCATAATCTTAAGGCTATTACCCAAGGTGATTGTGAAGGGGAAGTCTCTGTTGTACCTGGAACAAACATTGGCTAGACTCACTTGGACCTTTTTGGAGAGAATTCTTCACTCAAGATGGCATAATTGAAGTTACTTACACCAAATAATGTTCATTAAGAAGGTTTTTAGCTTAAGTGGTTCCACTCGCTCTATCTTTATTCACTTTTCACATTGCTCTCTGTGATGTTCGATTTCATCACCAATTAGTGATTTCATTGTGAAAAGTTTGTTTGCATGGTTTGACTCCTTAGATTTACTAGGGTGTGTTATTTTCTTGTTTTTACTTTTTACATACCTTAGGTGTGGATTGTGAATATCATTTAAATTCTTAATAAAACTTATTTGAGTTGAATCTAATGACAACAATTCCAGAAGCTACTGATCAAGGAATCCTTGATAATGAGAATCCTAGTCCTTTTCCTAACTTTGGAAATGTTGGCCCTCCTTATATGGCTACGTTGTCACTTCCTGGATTCATGACAGGTTTACCGGTATGGTTGTTTTCAACTTATTTAGTCCCAAATACCCAAACTATTCCACCTCAACAAAAATTTTCACCTCAACCAAGTTCTTTGTATAAACAACACCAACCATCGGTTAAACCTTTACCTTCTTCACCCGAAATGTCTTCCTCCCTTTCTTCTTCTCCGCTTGGTAAAATCCTTGATGCTAGTAATAAGGTGACCAAGAAGAAGAAGAAAGATAAGAAAGAAGTCAACCAACCAACCATGGTTATAAGTATTGGCAATGTTGAGGAAACTTCCAAAATGCATCACAAGCCCAAATTCCCTTGCAAATTTTGTAAGGGTGACCACTTCCTTATCAATTGTCCTGGTATTCCTAAGGCCTTGGAAGTATGGTATAAAAATTTTCATCAACTCATTGTTGATCCATAGACCAATGATTTTCATGTTCCTGGGAAAAGGGTAAAGTCAAGTTTCCTTGTAGGTTATGAAAAGGGATTCATCATAGTCACATTTTCCTTCATATGGATGAAGCCTCAAATTGTTAGAAAAACTTATTGTTTCACAACAACAACTTCCAACTAGTTACCATAAAATTTCTACCAACCTATTGTTAGTTGACGAAGTGATTGATATAATTCCAAGTACAATCAATCCCACTCTTTCATTGGAGAGTGAAGGACATATCACTCGGGTTGATGAACCATTGGTTGATCAAGTGTTTGACTCGATTCCACATTCAGTCGGTCCCATTCTCCCTTTAGAGAGTGAAATTAATATCACTAAGGTTCTTCTTATTACCTCAGATTCTTCTACACATGGGGACATTTAACTTATTTCCATTGAACCCCCTCCAAGTATTGAGGCTATTTCCTTTGTTGGGGTAGACTGACAGAGCCTTGTCTTCCTTCTTACACCCATTTCCAAATCATTGTGAAAGTGCATCACACAAACGTTGATGAGGGTGCTTCTATCAATATTTTATCATCAACCTCTTGGCAAGATTTGGGTTCTCCTTAGCTTGTTCCCGTTACACAAAATCTATTAGCTTTTAACAGAACCATTAGTGAGCCTTTAGAGATCCTTCCTAAGTTACCTATTACTCTGGAAGGTAAAACTATTTGTATCAATCTTATGGTAGTCCAAGGCCCCTTGGATTTCAATTTTCTCCTTGGGTGAGACTATGTATATGCCATGAAAGTTGTCGTGTCCACACTCTTTCGAGTGACTCTCCCTCACAATGGAAACATTGTGACTATTGATCAGATTTCGTTCATTGATTTTGATTTGACTACCATCCATCTAACACCCCTAAATGTTCTTTATATGAAAGTGGTATCTGCCCCACCATGGGTTTATTATGTGGCAAATTGTCATATGTTTTTAGTTATTGATGTAAGCGAGCCTCTCACTATTTTCTCGAATTATTTTGACTTAGATCTAGTTATCTGAGCATAGTTCCTTTTCTTGTGTCAAGCTTGTTAAAAAATAAAACAGGATTCCATGAGCATAGTTCTTTTCCTTTGTCAAGCTCGTTAAAAAGTAGAAACAAATCCCACTCTAATTGAGTAGAGTCTTTCACTTGATCTCGTAAATGAACCTTGATTTTGTTCGCCTATTGGTAACCAATAGTATACTTAGGCACATCAAACGAAGCTTGGGGGGTATTAAAACTTATCTCAAGCACATATTTTCTTTGTTTCAAGCTTGTGTAAAAATGAAATCACTCTCAAGCATATTTTTTCTCTATTTCAAGCTTGAGTAAAAATGAAACCTATTGCGAGTCCATTTCGGTTATTATTTTCAAGACTCGTTAAACTCATGAAAATCCTGAGCTTCGTTTTCTATATTTTCATGTTTGTAAAATGTACATGAAAATGCCAAGTTGTTTCCGTGTATTCCTTCTCATTAATTAAATTGAAATTTAGTGATATGAGTACACTTTTATCACTTTTTTAAGAGTTGTTAAAACTTATGAAAAGAAAATATTGGAGATACCTTTAAGCTCTTTTCTGACTCCCAAAAGTTGAAAAAGATTGTCCAATATGCTAGTTTGTTTCGAACTCGTTAAAGAAAACAAAAAACATCTACTTGATATAACTTTACCCCTTTTATAGAGCATGTAGACTATTTACAAAAAAGGTATACTTTGACTAATCATAGTCAAAAGATTTCTCTCTTGCATCATTTTACCCTTTTTTGGGTTTGAGAGACTAAACTTACAAAAAAGACATTTCAAAGTTTACTTATGTTTTTCTCCTAACTCCCTAAAACTGAAAAACACTGAGTTTTACTTTCTATGGGCTCATTAAAACTTTGCGTTGAAAGAACTATATGAGTTTTCTTTTTGTGTATATTCAAACTATTTAAATATGAAAACGACATCGAGTTACCCCTTCGATGTACTCGGAAAAAAATAAATAGTGCAGGACTCGTCAATCATGACTCCTTCCTAGTGTTCGTTAAAAATACTTCGAAGGATGAACTTAAAATACAATCACATGTTCTCCTCCTTAGACTTGCGTAAAAATAAAGAGGTACTTGCCAGTAATGGTGGGGGGAATTGGAAAGAAGATTTTTATTTTGTATCGTAAGAAGGTAATATGTCTTTCTTGAACATGACACTCCATCACTCTTGTGTCTGGGTTGGGAAATCCATTTTTCTCTCAACTAACAATACCTCATTGAAAATCTTCAAATTGGTTTCTGGTCATATTTTTTAGTCAAATGTTTCCAAGTCGAAATGTCATGTCACTGATATGTTCAAGAGAAGTCCAAACTTAGTTGAAATTACCTTACTATTCATAACCTGCAATCGCATCAGTCATCCCTGAGTCAGTCATGCATTAATTCAAATTATTCTTCAAAACTTGACTCAGTTTCATGTTGCTGATGGGGGATACATCAAGGCCCTCCTACGACAGGTCGCTTCTTGTTGACTTTAGCTCATTATCCAATAAGTTGACTTAGAAACCCCATTTCGGTACCTTGGAGTCTGCATGCCTCAGTGGTAGTTTTTTCGCTCTCAACGATAGGTTCTCATCCTTGGCCTTCAATCAAATGATTCTATGAGTGTTCGAATTCAAAACATTTAGGCACACTTCATAGATTGTATTGGGGTACCTTGAGAACCATTGTCATTATTGGTGGTTACTCTCACACTTGTTGACAGTTCACATCATTGATTGCTAATTAGGTGGTTTCTACCATTTTCAACTTCAAGACATTTACTCACATGGTTAGATTCGTACATCGAGAGATGGAGATCAAGACCTTGGATCTAGTTTCATCCATCTAGGTTGTGTGGATTTATTAAATATTCATGATTGGAACATAGATCCATTGATGGTTGCATTCATATTATGTATTCTGTTGACATGGATCTTCAAACATATTTCCATACTGATTCTTTGAGATACTTGTACTCTGACTATGGGAATGCCTACCTCAATGATGTTTATATGAAATCATGATATGGTAATCCTTGATTGTTTGTTTCAAGTCTTCAACCAATTGGTCTCTGATCCGAACCTTTGATATGACAAAGCACTTCATTCATCAAACGTCTTTTATAGTTTTTCACTTTAGGGGAAATCTATTACACTAAATTTTGTCACCATCACTATCGATTCAGATCTCTCGCCATCCGATGAATGTCTCAAGTGAATCCCTTATGAAGCTTGAAGTAAAACTATAACAGGGAAAAGGAGTTTTGGGTTGCATTGCTTAAAAACCATTTTTGAGCATCTGCGCAGTTTTCCTAGCCATTACTTACACATATGCGGTTTTTACCATTATGGCCTATGCAATTCTGCACACTGTCTTCCACTATAAACTGTGCAATCTTTTCACACAAGTAAAAATAAAAATGAAAATTATAGAAGCTTTGATGGAGGAATCTTATCCAAATTAGAAACCTCAAACTACTACATACCTACGCCTCATCCCTTGGTTCATGGAACTAATCTCCTCCTCTTAAGCATCATATCCCTTGAGAAGAGGAACTAGAAATCTCCTCCTCTTGCCTATAAATTCAACACGAGACTAGAGGAAGGAGGGAGACTTGGATTTGTAAACTTACGTTGATAAATTTGGGTCTGAAGAGATTGTCATCAAGGGAAGGACCATAGACCATTGGAAAAGGCTTGTGACATCAAGGTAACTAGGTTGTAAGCTTGTTATCCTTTAAATTTAATACAAAGTAGTTGTTCTTTCCTAATTACGTCTATTTTGATGTTATTTGCGAGATTACTTGATCACTCGCATGGTTTATAATTGATTATTGATTCAACTATATGATGTATGTTAAATTAGGGATTTCATTTAAATTTGATTTTATATGCGATATGCTTTGATCCCTTTGAATGATTTTTTCTATGCAGATTTCTTTTTGGAGCATCATGGAGAAGTTGTGGAAAGCATTGGGAAAGCATCTAAGGCACTGATGGAAATCTGGTTGTCGAAAGAACTGAAATAACTTCTACATGCACATCACTAATAGGTAAGTGATTCTTTGCATACTACATGTTTCATGTTTTAGTTATATGTTAAGGAAAGGTAGCAAATATTTTGATGTTTGTTACTAGGATTTGTTGGAAATCTAAGTAGATTACCCTTGTCCGCCAAATAGAAGGAGAAGAAGGTCTTGTGACTTGGTCTTGGAGAGGAAAATAGGTCAAGGGTCTTCGTCTTGGCATTCATCAATTAAAGTCTCTATAAGAAGAAGATTTTGTTTAGGTTTTCCTCTGAAGTTGGAGAGGTTTTGGCCCTGGTTGATCACCTACAATATGTGTCTCTTGTCTCTTTATTGTTTATGCTTTGGTAGTTATTTGATGAATAATAACATTATAATAATCTAACTAAAGAGAAGATCATAATCTAAAGAAGTAAAAAGAATTCACAAGAAGTTATCATTATAGAGAAATCTCCTAACACCATTGCTCTATATTTCTCAACAAATGAGACCTGTGATTCGAATCATATAGAAAGGCATTTATTCACTTGAGAAAAGAATATAATTGAAGGTCATCTACATTGAAGCACATTAATATACATACATTTGAAGGAAATTTGGGAGGAAAATCAAAAGGGTCTAAGACATAAAGAAGACTACACATGTGGCTCATGCAAGGGACTGTGACATGTGCGACGGACTAATGCCCACTATGATCTAAAATTAACTTCATTACAAATTGTCGTAAAGGACATAACTGTGAACTTTTGTTTTTGGCTCATTGGAAGGTCACCCTACTAAATAAAAAATCAAAAAAATATGAAGCTCATCTTTGTGGTAACTAAATTGAATTAATCCAAGACTAGAACATTACAATATGAATACAAGTCAAGCATTCATACATGTCCTATAATCTCAATCTTCATAGCATTGCGAGGATATTTCTTGAAGCAGTGCAAAGAATCTACAATCAAAGTGTACCAAATATCTACAATGATCCTTTTGTAGAACAAATATTTCCAAGATTCATCTTAGCGTCATAAAGTCTGAAAAATGAAGATTTGAGTAAGAAGACGATAGTTGAAGAATAATTAAAATTACCTCTACTACAAGGAACCAAAGCCATAAGGACCATCTCTGTGATTTTTTGAACACTATGGAAGAACTGTAATAAGATAGGCAATGTTTGCGCAAAAGAATTGTAAGAAATATCTATGGTTCATATCCTAGTTAAATGTTTGAAGATCTAAGGTACTTTTGTTGAAAAATGATATATGTCATCTAAATAAGAGGAAAATAATCTATGTTGCAAAGGGTGAGTTCTCTACAAGGATAGAAAGGGTAAGGTTAAAAGAGGTACATATATTATTTACTCACTTGCAACCAATAACCTATGATACTAGTTTCTAAGTCATCATGAAATCACATAAAGATATCTATCTTATAGTAGCACATTATAAATGGATATGTATAGATATATCATAAATCATTGGTATGGCTCCTTGCATATTAAGACTAGGTTTTGTCTCCATGTATAGAAGTCTTGTTAATAACATCTCTATGGATTTACAACTAATATTGCAATTTTAAAGAATTATAGGTTTTGAAGACTTTGGAGCATCTAGGATTTGTAAAACCTAACAAAGATTTGAATTAAAAACCCTAGATACAAAAACTCTAACTAATTGCTTCTGCCGTAAGAAGAAGATCCATCTCTTGAAGGTGACATAAATGGCATCATACTGATGTAAGAACAAAGTTGGTGAAAAGGTCCAAGATTAAGAGGGAGTTGACCTTCTTCAAAAAGATTACTCTACATCTCCCTTATTTGATTACTACTATTGCTATTATCTTTGTACTTTTCCTATTTTTTTTCTTTCATAGTCTCTTAATAAAGCTCTCAAGTCAAGGAAAGAACTATCTAAACTTGACTAACAAATGCAAGAATTGGAATAAGGTGGCAAAGCATGAATATTAAGGAGGAAACAATTTGAGATATGCATCAAAGAGGTCGACTAGGTAACAACAAAAAAGGGATGAAGTTCACTTACCTCAATTGGAAAGAGGGAGTTATAATATTACTTGAAGTTTGGAAAAAAATATAGAGAATCTTGTGATCGAAAGAGAAAATGATAGATCTAAGGAAATACCCTTTAGCAATAAATTAAAGAGTTATGGTATTATTGTACCAACAATTGATGGGTTCGATTCAAAAACACATCGATTGAGTTGGAAATGTTAATGATGAATAAATATACTACTGATCGTTGGGAATTGGTATGATTTCTTGGAAGAATGTGAAGTAGAAATATAAAGAAGAAGTGAAGGCGTGTACAATCAATTGTGAAGAAGTTTTGCTTCATAAAGTGTTTGATGAACTACTTGATGACATGTTGGACTCAATTATAATATTGATCAAAGTTGCATGAAGATTTTCATAGAACCAGGAAGGGAGAAGTGCTTTATGATTTGAGAGTTTGATGCAGATAGGAGCCGAGAAGCTCATTAGGGGAATTTTTAGGTCTAAAATGGGCCTCCTAAGGAAATTATAAAATAATAGTGGAAATAATAAAATAATACTAGATTACATCATCAAATTTTAGAGGGAAAAAGAAAAAACTATTTTTTTTCAATTCGTATTTTCAACTTATTTCCCTCTAGGTTTACTCAAATTTTGAGCAACAACACTCGTTGTATGGAGAATTTGATCCCCGTCCAAGGAGTATCCATGTTCAATACTTTCGATGAACCTTGCTACATGAAAAATGAGAAATAAATGAAAAACATGATTGCAATCACATTTTTTCATGTTTTTTTCATTTTTCGTGTAGAAAAGTCCATCAAAAGTATGGATCATGGGTACTCCTTGGATGAGGAATCAAATTTTGCATCCAACAAGTACTTCCGCTTGAAATTTGAGTGAAACCTTAGAGAGATAATTTGAAAATTAGTTTTATTATTATTATTATTAAATTTTTACTTTTTTACTCCAAAAATGATGAATCATCCCTCATGGTCGACATCATCATCTTAAATCATATTGGTTCTTATAAATTTTATTTTGGTTGTACAATTTTGTTGGGAGGACCATTTTAGACCTCAAAATTGCCCTAATGACAAGAGATCTCGACGGAAGAACAAGTAGTCATTGTATTGATGAAGTTTCTTTTCATGAAAGAGGATGATTATTTTTAAGACAAGCTTAGGTTTGTGGATACCTCCTCCCTGGTTGAGAGGGAGTGAGGGTCGACACCATGTTCTCCACATGTCACGTACTATGACCAAGGCTAACAATCATAAGCCTAGTAAAGAACACTGGTAAGGAGAATGGTGGAGTGGATAAGCATCTGGGACTGATATCCTTTAAAGATTTATACTGTGACTAGGGAAAACCATCATAAGTCAAGTACATTGATCTTGTAGGTTTTAACACCGTATAGAAATTACCTGCATACGAATTCTAAATCACAGGAAAAATAAAAATGCGAGAGCATAACACACAAAACACATATACACAGAGATTTCCCACTGGATCTCAAAAC
>APFE030775804.1:51991-70537 GCA_000404065.3 Pinus taeda
GGGGCGCTGCCCTGGACCCCATAAAGTGGGGTTACGGGTACCCCTCAAACCCCCTGTTAACTATGTGGAAAGAATATAACACAACCCAACAGATCTAAGATAAGAATAGTACCAAGGACCAATATTTCCTAGTGTCAAATATTGTGACAATGGATTAGGAAATGGCCCCATGAGGACATACCTGGTGAATGTGAAAATTCGACTAACCCCGAATCCTATTGTAGCAACTGATGGTATTTCTTCTATTTGTTAATTTAATTAAACAAATTATTTGTTGTGTGTTACGGCAAATATCGAAACAAATACACTGCAACCTTGACAAAACAAATATTGTGGAAGAAATAAAAACGTTGGAAGAAATAGATGCACACGCACAAAATACATCGTTATTTTTGGACTAAGTCCATGGAAAAACCCAACTCAGGAAAACCGGTGCAGCAATTGAGGGTTTTAATATTATGTAGTAGTGAAAATATAAGTACAAACTATGCATGCATAAATTAGCAATCGAAACAGAGAAATAACTAGAAATAATAACTAGTGAGAAAAATTTCTCACTCCACAGGAAATCCCACACTGACCCCAACTCAAATTGAGCTTCTCCTTGCCCCATCTGCACAGTCATTGCGTCAGCCTACGCAGTTACGACGTCCTAAAAGCTTGAAACTGTGTCTCCTCTCATTGTCTCGTCAACTATTGTCTAGAAAAATACTCTTTGCCTCTTGACCCTTTGCCCAACTTCTCGCTTGGAATATCGACTTCTCCTTAGAAAAATAGAAATCTCCCCAAGAGGACTATGCGCTACCTCTTTGTGGCAATCACTACCTCTCTGTAATGTACTCACCATAACTGGAAAAGCTTCCTCCAGGCTCGCTATATCTGCCCCTCTCTCACTGCTTCGACCTAACTGAATCACTTCCGGAAACACACAATTGCTACTCTGGAAATCGATTTTTCAGTAAAATTGAACTCTGCAAGTGTATTCTCCAATCCCCATCGAATTTCTTCTTATAACCCTCCGTTGAGACTTGAACGACCACAATTAAATCTTAATCGATGACTAGGATTAACTAGAAATCGATCCATGTACTTTTCTAGAAAATTCTCGCCATACTTAATTAATTCTGATTAGTTAGTCATATTCCCTAAGTTTAGATTTAGGAAATAGTTAAAAAACGACTGATAATCTAATTGAGTCATCTTTAGGTGAAATTTCTAGAAATGATTTCTAGGTTTTTAAGATTTCATGAATTCTAGCATCTCCACAAAATTTCGTGGCTAAAACACATCCGATGCTACAAAAACTAACACTCCCTCTTAGCGAGGAATGTGTTCTAGTGTTGTTGCCCCCTCTAGCACCACCCTGCCAATGCATCATCTCTTATCACATTGTTGATGTTTGGCTGTTGCTTCTCACCAACTAATGTGCAACTCTGATATGTGTTGCACCTATGCTACTGCCAACACTGCATCTGCACTACAACTCCTTCTCCATCTACTATTGCTGCAACTGAAAAACATCCAAAATATTGAATCAACTGTGATCAATATGATACATATGTTACGCAAGCCTATGGATGTTGCTAGTATTTGTGTTGTCACTGAGTCATTTACGCTACTGTTGACTCTGCACTGCACTCCCCAACATTTGACATGCAACTAGACTTTGCATCTATCACTTTGGCATCTGATTGCATCTACTACCACTGATCCATCTTGTTACAAACTATTGTGGGCCCCGTAGCAAGGTATTGATTCAAGAGGTGGACCTCCTCAAGAATCTTGCCCATTTGTAGCACTCTGAGGCTACAATACCAAGTCATCCCACTTCAGCCCTGCAGGTATGTCAACAAACATGGCAAAGTCTTCCTCCAGCCTAGAGGATAACCTACTGATCTCTGTTGATGTTGCATGCTGGTCCTCCTTGTCCGTCTTTCTGAGAGGACACTAGGTGTTGTAGTGGCCAAGCTCACCACCTATGAAGCACTTGACCTTCGACAGGTCCTTTCTCCTATGCTCCCTCTGTCCCTGATTGGGACCCTTTAATGCGAGGGCCACATTCTCCTCCTCTTTCACCTGCTTCAACTAGGAGTTGTTGCCACTAATGGAGCTCTTCACTAAGTGTCAACTCAACTTCTCTTCTTGCAGATCGACCCACATCCTATCCCACCTTGGCAAGGTTTCTTTGCCCAAAATGCTTTGGATGAATACCTGCCACTTCTTTGAGACACTGTTGAGCACCAATCATACTAGCTTTATGGCTTGAGGTGTTGCTCCAACAGCTGGTGAAGCATCAAAATTGATAGCTTTTTTACTTAAATGTTAAAATACACAAAAGTATTTGTAATAACAATTTATTAGATATAAAAATGTGCAAGTGATGTTGAATGTTACAATGAGGACCCACATATATACTTAAGTAGGTGTCTTCTCAAGAATAGACATGTCTTTTCATTTAACTTAATGACTATTTAACATAATCAATGTTTGGTTATTTAAAATTTACATTTTTTTTTTAATTTATATTCGTAACATTGCCTTCCTCTTTGAAAATCTTTGTCCTCAAAGCTTAATTTTTGACAATTTTCTTCACCTTGCATTGGTCATCTTGGCATAAGTAGATCGTCACTAGTACCTTAGCATGTAGAATTCTTTGATAATGTTGTCTTGAAACTAAGGTTTTCTTTAACACTGAATATATATATATATATAATATATTTTTTTTTTTCTAATATGTATATTTTTTAAACAATTAATTAATAAATTTAATTTTATTTTCTATATGATTATGCTAGGCTACTAGCACTATGGTGAATACCTATGCCTTGAATATTATGCAAATCCTATCGTTAATATATTATAATAAATATATATATTTATATTATAATATAATTTATATTAAACGTAGAGGTGTATTATTCGCTCAGTGATATGCATCGCTCCCTCGTGAATAGCTACCCGACCATATATTATATATATAAAACGTATGTGTATATATTCGCTGCAGGATATGCATCGCTCCACGTGAATCGCTCTCGAGCCATTGACTTTTTGATCGGTGCACAATGTGATGCCAGGGATATTGACTTAAAATGGAGTCCTCGTGCTGTTCGGGCAATGCTATGATTTGCAATTCGGGTGTTGTATATATATATATATATATATATAACGTAGATGTGTTATATTCGCTGCCAGTGATTGCAATCGCTCCACGTTGATAGCTACGCGAGCCATATATAATATAATATATATATATATAATATATATATATATATATATATAAACGTAGATGTGTATATATTCGCTGCCAGTGATATGCATCGCTCCACGTTGAATCGCTACCCGAGCCATTTGACTTTTTGATCGGGCACAATGCTTGATGACAGGGGATATTGACTTTACAAAATGGAGTTCCTCGTGGCCTGTTCGGGGGCAATGGCTATGATTTGCAATTCGTGGTGTTGTCGGGTGAAAGGGAACGATGTTGATTGCAACACAATTGCGGACCATGGAAAGGCAGGGCAACATGGAGCAGAGGACTGCAGTGATAGGGAAGGGTCGGGATTGGAATGAGATGAAACTGTCGCTTTATCGGGAAGTGGGAAGGAAGGTTGTGATGGTGGTGATGTGGAAGGCTGTCAGTGTTGGAATTATTTTGTTTGACTTCTTTGTACATGATCTGACTGCATCTATCCAATTTCTAAACATTTTGTTGTTAGTGTTGCTTTCCCATCTGCAGGATGTTGCTTCTCTATGCCTACAATTTTCACGGAACCAGTAGGTTTGTGAAAGAACTTTGCTAGAAATTTTCTAGTACTTCCAAATGGACGTGGCTTCGAATTGTAGAGATGGAAGACTTTAGTGAAGGGTTGCTGACATGTAGTCGCCAAACAGTTTCCATGCCCAGCATGCCCGCCGATGAAGTAGATACGTCCAACAGAAGAACAAGCAGCAAATGCAAAGCAACAACGAAGATTGAGAATATCAGCTCTGCAGCTCCATTTGGCAGACACAAAATCATAACTATAAATATTTATCTTTTCTCTTTTGTAAGATTGATGGGATCCACCTAAGAGAACCAGTTTCCTATTCACACAAAAACACTTACAGAAGATTGAAATTCGACGACAGAGGGGATCTTTCAATGCTAGTCTTTCCAAGGTGTTCGTTGCACGGTTATACACTATTATCCCATCGACATAAGGTTCTAATTTTTGTAAGAAAACATAAATTTGATCACTTTTTCCAGAGAGTTTTCTATCAAAATAAAATTTAGGGTCACGCAACATAGCTTTCTAGCTTCGATAACCTTGGAATCTGCGATTAGTAGATACAAATACAATATTAACAATTCCACCACCAACTACAAGTATTGGCATTGGCTCCAGAGACCCACAATACGAATGCCAATTCCGCTTAATTATACCAATAACACGCCCAGTTGGACAGGCTGTAATATGCCCCGAATTTCTCATTTCAAGCCTAGGAAAAGGAATGTGTCAATTTAAATGTTTCCCACCTGGATGTTGCAGCATTGCACTAAGGGATTTGCATTGATAATATTCGTCGTCAAGCAAGTCATGGATGATGTCGAGATGAGGAAATTCTTCTGACATGATAGGACTAACCTGCCTGACATCAGTAGATGGATATACATGCATCGGGGGTCCTTGCATACCAAGATCATTCATTGTGGCTTGTTGGACTCTGATATCATGACCATCAAGCTCATAATGAACTTGGAAAGATTTTATATTATTCCCTCTCTGTGGTTGTTGATGTATATGCTGATCCAATGAACTTGATTGATGATCAAGCTGGTCTACTCTGAAATATTTTTCTTGTACACAAGAATTGGAATCTTCAACATGATTAGGATTTTCTTGAGAAAAATCCCCAACAACTTCTTTGAATGGAGGAGTTATAGGAATTCTAAGGTTTGCAGTTGAATCCAATATATAAAGCATGCCTATATGGACAGTAAAAGGCTCCAGAACAACAGATAATGGAAGACAACTATGTCTGCTATAAAAAATAGTAACCAAAGCCATGCATTTCTTACTTGATAAAAACCCTAAAACCAGTTTCAATGCAGGTTTTCCCTTCCAGAATTCACCATTTTCCTGTTGAAACCTATCAAGAATTTCATCTCCAATTCGATCCATATCTTCATCTTCTTTCCCTTCCTTTTCTAAAATGGAACTCCTAAATAAAACATGTTGAGACAACACAACTCAAATCATGGAATTTTTCCCTTTTAAAAACCTTAACAATATGAATCTTAACACTGTCCGAGTTGATCAAACTCTTAAGATCTACTTTGTTTTTGGAAATAATCTCGACAAAATCCAATGATCTAGAAATTGGGTTATAGGTGCTTGAGTCTTCAACCAAATCCAAATTATCTACAATGCATTGCAACTTACAAATTCTACCCTTAATAGACCTCCCATCAATACCTTCAATATCCAGATCTTGCGTTTGAATTGCATGTGGGATAAGTTTAGAATCAGAATTTTGTTGTTGTTATATGAAAGCCAACGTTTTCCCATTGGAGGTCCATGGGATTTCTGGGGACTCTGTAAGCTCATTCTGATCCGAATGAGAAACAAGATAAGCTACTTTTTTTTTTCATATTCCCAATTGGATTCAGATTTTGAGTGGTATCATCCTCCTCTAGTTTTCATATACCCACTTTGACTATCCTTCTCATCACAATCGTTGTTGAGATCATTTTCATCTTCATGTGGACTTTCTTCATCATCTTCCTCATTGTTATGATATTGGTCATCTTCTTCTTTGTCAAGATGGTCCTCATCGACCTCATCTTCATCCTCATTATCATTATTCTGATCAAAATCTGCTTCTCCTGCTTCGCTTAGGTTCATTTCTTCACTGTCGCTATTACCTTCCTTATTATCGATTTCCTTTCAACATGCTTTAACTTCTGCAAATGATTTTTCTAAACGCTGAAATGCTTTTTGAATTTCACTAAACTTTTCAATGCATTTAGGACGTGAATGTAATGGCACATTGTGTAGTGAACAACATTCAAAGACTCGCATGATTATATTGTGTGCCATGGTTTTGATACCACTAAAACATCAAAACTGATAGCTTGTTGACTTAAATGTTAAAATACACAAAAGTATTTGTAATAATAATTTATTATATATATAAATGTATAAGTGATGTTGAATGTTACAATGAGAACCCGCATATATACCTAAGCAAGTGTCCTCTCAAGAATAGACATGTCTTTTCATTTAACTTAATAGCTATTTAACATTATCAATGTTTGATTATTTAATATTTACATTTTTATTTTTATTTATTTTCTATAATTTATATTCGTAACAACTGACCATTGATCCTGGATCTCCTGAATCCTAATGAGGTAGAGGTCTTTTTCGTTCCCCCTTCTGCATCATGATGCATCTCAGCTTTCCTCCAAGTACATCTTCTGTTGCTTGGAAGTGCCTTATTATAGCATGGAAAGTGTATCCCACATCTCCTTGGTCATTTCTTGGCTCGCTATGTGTGATACAATGTGATCTCAAACACCATCAAGAATCAACATCTTTTCCCTTGCCATCTCCTTTGGGTATTCCTTCAGTTGATCTGCATCCGTGGGGATAGCTACCACTGCATCTATGAATGCCTTCAGGCCATATTCATCCAGAAGGAAGGACATCCTCGCCTTCCAGATGACATAGTTGATAGCATTGTCTAATCTGTGTTGATCTCGTAGTCCGACAGTGGCCATCTCAACAAAATAAGTCAAAATCATCCTTTTCTCTTCTACTCAATTGCTACTAGAGTGAGTAAATCTGCTCACAACAACTGCTGATCTACAAGAGAAAATTGAACTTCTAAAGCTAGAAGTTCCTTGAGGAAAATTTCCCTCAGTGTGTGCTTTTTCTTCCTCTTGAAGCTATTTTGCACTAGCAACTACTACAAAATATTGTGTCCAACTAGAGATCTATCGTGCAAGGAAAATATTCGCTGCTCCCTTTGCCTTTGGTAATCCTCGAACCGGAGAAATTTTATTTCTATGTCGCTCTCTCAGAGAAATCGATTTTTCCTCAAGAAATTGATCCTCCTGGCCAAGGAATTGCATTGCCTCTAAGGTTTTCGAATTTCTATTTATGTAAAGCTATGAAATTCCTCTTCCCTTCTGTTATTGAGCTCTCAGAATTACAATCTGCGCTTTGATACCATGTGAAAATTCGGCTAACCCTGAATCCTATTGCAATAATTTATGTTATTTCTTCTATTTGTTAATTTAATTAAACAAATTATTTGTTGTGTGCTACGACAAATATCGAAACAAATACATTGGAGCCTTCATAAAACAAATACTGAGGAAGAAATAAAAACATTGGAAGAAATACATACACACACAAAATACACGGTTATTTTTGGACTAAGTCCCCGGAAAAACCCAACTTGGGAAGACCGGTGCAACCATTGAGGGTTTTAATATTATGCAGTAGTGAAAATATGAGTACAAACTATGGATGCTTCAACTAGCAATCCAAACAGAGAAATAACTGGCGATAATGACTAGTGAGAAAAATTTCTCACTCCACAAGCAATCCCACACTAACCTTAGCTCGAATTGAGCTACTCCTTACTCCCCCTGTGCAATCGCTACATCAACCTATGCAGTTACCGCGTCCAACAAGCTCGGAATTGCATCTCCTCTCACTGTCTCGTCAGTTGTTGTTTGGGCCACTGATACTCTTTGCCTTTGGACCCTTTGCCCAGCTTCTAGCTCAAAATCTCGACATCTTCCCAGCAAAACGGATATCTCCTAAGAGGGCTCTGCATTGTCTCTCTGGCAATCACTGCGTCTCTACAATGTACTCGCCGGAACTGGAAAAGCTTCCTCCAACCTCACTATCTCTGACCCTCTCATTGCTTCGATCTCACTAAATCACTTTCGTCAACACTCAATTGCTACTCTGGAAATCGATTTTTTACCAAAATCAAACTCTGCAAGTGTATTCTCCAAGCCCCGATGACTTCCTTCTTATAACTCTTCGGTGAGACTTCAATGACCTCAATTAAATCTTAATTGATGGCTAGGATTCTCTAGAAATTGATTCGTATAGTTTAAAATAACATTCTCACCATGATATAGTTAATTATAATTTATTAGTCATATTGCATAAATTTAGACTTAGGAAACATTTAAAAAATGATTAATAATCTAATTAAGTTGTCTCTAAGTGGAATTTCCATAAATGACTTCTGGGTTTTGGAGATCTCATGTATTTTAGCCTCTCCACAAAATTTTGTGGCTAGAACACGTTTCACAAAAACTGATAGTAAACAGCCGAGTGGGGTATGTGCCTTGAGAGGCGATGGTGTCCAAATTTTATGCTTCCCAACATTGTGCTCTGACCTAGTGGGAGAGATGGATCGATTTTTCCTAGGCCTTGATTTTATGGCAATGCTAGCTATGATGATGTAAATCATCATTGATGCTTATCAATCCAAATAATTTCTTATAGAAGTTCTCTGCTTGAGAATATCCTAACAAGTCATTATGAATACCTACCTAGTTAATTGTAATGAAGTTTAATCTTCATAATTATCATTGTACTTGTATGAATATGTATTTCATGTAAAAACAAAAGAAGAAAAATAATTTATTATTATTATTTTGTAGCATGTTCTTCATGCTTTATTATTGGTCAACAGAAAAAGTCTAAGGGCATGTTCTTCATGACCCTATAAAAAGAAGAAAATTTAAATTTTATAAGTGTCATTTGTATTTCCAATCTACCAAGTTGGCCCTCCTAGCAAACAAGTTGGCCTGCTCAAAGGTTGTGACCCTTCACACAAGGAAACAACTATATATTGACATGTTTACTCCACCATTTGATTCACAATTCGATCATCAAACAAGTAATATCAGAGGTTCTCAAGCAAGTAAAGTTCTAAAGTATCCAAGTTTTCTGAGGCAAGTGAGCTCTGAGATATTTGAGTTTCTTTGAGGCAAGAACAATGCTATGACATCTGAGTTTCTTGAGGTACGAAAGCGAATTTCAAAGTATATGCTGATGCGAGTTTCAGAGATATTTTTTTGTAATGATGATGCGGGTCTCCTAAAATAATGTTCTGAGCTTCCTATAATGATAATGTTAGTTCTCTATGGTATTGATAAAAAGTTTCTATTGTGATTATCTATGTAATAATGCAAGCTTCTGAGGTCGGTTGAAGACAGACAAAATGACATACCTTGAACAAGACCTATGGACTATCATATGGAAAATTTCATGATCTGATTTGGTGGAGGGCTTACCTGGCAATTGAATATTCAAGATGTGACTTGGATTTCTCTTGTGGATGAATGATCTATAAGGAAAGGATTGACCGGGTTTCCTCTTGTGGGTTTTGCCCTAACCTTTAGCCTAATTTCGGGTGTCTCTTCTCTTTTACATATTGTATTTGTATAATTGCTTGATGACCTAATGAAAGAAATATTGAACAAATGAAAAACATGCAAACAAATAGTCACAACTAATTATCAAGTCTAGAAATAATCTTTTTGCGCTCGAATTTCAATAGTTATGATTTTTTTTACATTTCAGCAATACTATAAGTGTTTTAATGGCTATTATCAATTGATGCCTACTCATTTAATATAAATGGCTGGGCTAGTTATAATTTCTAAAATATCATAGTTACAAATATAAATCATCATTACTTAAGTTTATTTTAATGTGTTAAGCATTTTATGATTTTTCCTGAGAAAATGTTTGTAATTTTATTAATAAAAACAAAATTACACTATAACAAATTTAATTGAATCCATTTTCCTTTCATATTAAGTCAACATGTTTATCCTTATTTAAGGACACTAAGACATCTCCCCCATACTGTATAGCACCATTTGCACAACAAACAAACTTTACATCTAATAATTTAAATTTGCATAATTATACATGAATACCCTCTCAAATAAAATTTACATATTTGATATATTCATAACCTAGCCATTCTTAAACTTTTCTGACAGAACACTTCCAGTTTTGCTGACCCTAGACCGTTTCCAGTGATGGTTATAGTTCTGATAGCTTTGATCCAAACATAGACGGAAGCATTCAACTAAGAGTGACCAGCTGCAATATCAAGCCTTTACCCCTATGCCAGATATATCATTAGAAAAATAGAAGCCTGCTCATACAGAATGAGCTTTTGAGCCAATCATGATTCATTTAAAATAAAATAAGTGGTCCATCTGAAAAGAATGTAATAATGAACCATCAACAGCGTTCAAATTCAGTACATCTTTGGACGCTACACAATTTTGATAAGAGTATTCTAATTCAGTACATCTTTTATGCTTTATACGTATAATACGCTTGCCATTGTTTTCAATAAAGTTCTTAGAACACAGTATAGGGCTTTAAACTTTGGGATGGTACAACGAAATATTTCTGAAATGAATTGAGATCGTGCAATGATTTATTTATAGGATGAATGGATTTGAATGATGAACAATTCAATGGCCTTGCAAAAGGCAGCTTAAGCCACGAGTAAATTGATCATAAAATGAACTAAAAAATATAATAATGATTGCTGTAAAGAGATTATGAATGATAGGAATCAAGTTGGCTCCAAAGGGTTTCAGCATACACTTTTTCTTCCTCCTCTTCCTGCTGACCACCATCATTAGAGCCTTCCCTGCATGATTCTTTATCTGGATCTTCCTCCTCGTCTGGCACTTCCTCTAGCTCCAAATATTCTCCAGCTTCTGTTTCCTCCAACTGTTGTAATTTCAGAATCTCAATTCTAGCTTCACGCATTGCCTTAGTTGTTGCTGGTCGGTCTGACTCTTGGTATTTGGGCGCTGGTACAACAAATGGAAAAATATACCTGTCCAGATCTTCATGATTCTTTACAGTGCAACTGGGATCTTCAGGCGGGGGAACAACAAATACAATACCAATCTCATAATTACATATGCGAAGAGTTGAACCCAATACTGAACCAGCACTAGTTGCGGCCTTACTTGCTGAAGGTTTAAACAAAGGACGACCCCATGCAGCCGGACTAAAATTATGAGAGCCGCAATATATCCACCCAAAAGAAGGTGCATTGGAAGAAAACTGAAAGCGACGCCTTGCGACCTGGCAATGACATGAGTAAATTGTCATGAGAAACAGGAAAACAAAAAGGAAGGAAAAGCGAAAAGAGAAACCACATAATTTTTTAATGGATAGATATGTAATCCTCGAGTTTCAATTTTCATTTGTCCTGCTTTACTGCAACTCTGCAGGTTGTTTTACAAATCATGCCAACATGAAGACTGCATGTCGGAGCTTCTATACTTCTACAGTCAGTGCCAATGTTTGTAAAAGCCTCGACATCTACAAATTTTTGTTACTACAACTGTTTTTATTAATTAAATGAACATTGAGCAGATGTGCTAATTCTATCTTATTGACAAAATCATGTGAGTTTATAACACGATGTGATTGAAATATGATCCACATCTTTCAAATAGCTTAGTATAAATATGTTTTTGCTCTTTTCCGAGCAGACTTTTTGGTCAATTTTGCCCAAAATCCAGCATAAATTTGTGTGAATTGCAGAATTGAGCTTTGGAGGCTGCACAATCCAGTTGCCCCGAGGGTTTTTCAAAGCGCTGATTTCATTTATGCATGCAAAAGCACATTTTAAACAAGCAAAATTTGCAATCTCACCACATTTTAAACAACCAAAATTGCAATCTCACTAATAATTGTATTGCGAATTCAGGCAAAAAAAAGGAAAAAAACATAGAACAGTAGACTGCACCCTTTCAAATTGCCTAGCAAACTCGTACAATACATAAATACTTGTAATATCATGCACATGGATATGGAATAATTAATAATTTGAAATCTTCTTGTCGAAACTGTATTAAAAAATGTAGTCTCGGTCAATAATTTCAAAATTATTATAAATTGCAAAATAACGTTTAATTGTTAGTTCAGGCTGGCTTTAATTAGTTAGGATCAAATTGAACTGACAGGACGCCAAGCCTAATGTCCCAAAAGGATGATGACAATGGGGAGTTATACTAGCAATTCTCCAACAAAGCATCCAACTTGACAAGTTTAATATACAAATAACACCTGTGATGTTTTTTATACCCGAAATGGAACCACTATTGCAACTCTGAAAATAACTGAAATAGGAAACTAAGTACAACAACAAAAAATAAGACCAAAATATGGAGAAAATAGTTGGGTAACCTGCAAACCTAAGGGTGGATTGCTCCTACAAATTTTGATAATGGAGGAAGACTTTCTCCAAGTCAGCTTGTTGATTGTATTGATAAAATGATAAGATATTACAAATAAGGGGTAGACCTTCATACGAAAAAGACACAAAACACTAATTTAAAGCTTATGTTTATAACAAAAACGGCAAGGCTCTCATTACATAAAAGCCACCTTTCTCCAAGTCAGCTTGTTGATTGTATTGATAAAATGGTAAGATATTACAAGTATGGGGTAAACCTTTATACCAAAAAGACACAAAACACTAATTTAAAGCTTAAGTTTATAAAAAAAACGGCAAGGTTCTCATTACATAGAAGCCACCTTTCACAAATATTGAAAATGATACCACAATGGCCCAGGATTAGAAAATTATTAAAAAATCATGAGCTTACATACAAAATAGCTCATGCACATAAAGCCTAATTCCTAATGAAGGTGTTGTGGTTAGGTACACAACATGGGCTCACCCTTAAAGAAAAGCTTTGTCCCAGTGTTTCAAAAAGCAGTTGACTCAAACTCAAAGCCAGCCGAGTTGATTGAGTTAGCTGTCAAGGGTCCCAACTCAACTTACAAACTGTATCAGGGACCAATTTAGTACCAAATGAGCTGGTTTAGTGTACAAACAGCCTTGTTCGATAAACTTGGCAGGGTTCATACCTTCTCAGCCGAGTGGGTACCAATTTGGTACCATATAGACTGTCAAACACAGTTATTATTGTTGTTTTTTTCTCAGAGTAGATCTTAATGTGCAGGTCAGCTAGTGAAATACTAGATTTAAGATGTTTGGCTGCAGAATATGAGTCTTGCAATTGTGCAATAAAGCCCAACAACTATGTGAATGCACTAAAAATATAGCAGAAATTCAGATTTAGACAAAATCCTGAAAATTGTAGGCTAAACCCCCAAAGTGGTCAAGGATGCAAGCCATTGCATCCGTAGAATGAGTGATGTTCCCTAAAGCACAGTAGACAATATGCCTTATAAAATCTGAAATTCAGAGGTGTAAGTGCTGCAGCAGAATTGGAGGTTGTCTTTTAGTGAAAATTTTCAACAATAGATCACTTGAAAACAGTACAATGCACTGGTCATGAGTTTGATGATTGATCATGTTGATCGGTGATATGTAGGAGGCTAGTGGGTTGTAGCATAATGTTTTGGGGGCTCCAGAGGCCATTTAGACTCTAGAGCCTCATTGATTAAATATTTTGTTTCAAATATGCATTGCACTTGGTACCAAGGTTACTTGGGAGCGGGAGCGAAAACAGGATCGGGAGCAACATTTTCAGAAGCTCCCGGTTTGGGAGCAAATCCCAGAGCATTTTTTATAAAATATGATTTTTTATTTTTTTTATATATGTCAACAAAAACATGTAGAATGATGAATTAGATATAAAAAACATTAAAAACATAGATTGAACCATATATAACAACAATCATCTAGAAGTTATAATCTTCATCAACCACGTCCACAAGTTAGTAACATAGTAACATACAACATATTGGGTCTCATGATTCATCAATCTTAAAGTTTCAAGCTTTCAAAATTCACTATATAATATTTATCATCAGTGATTACCAAAGTTGTACTTGTAAGCTAAGTGTAACCATTACAACAAATAATATCTAACGTGAAATGAAATGTTATAAAATGAAATGAAATGAAACAACTTTCAACTTTCATGAAGCATCATATTCATAATTCATTACTAATGAGTTATAATTGCCAACTTCAAAATTCAAACGTAAATTGTCATATATTGTTTAAAAAAATATCATAATAAATATGAAAGAGTCAATAGTTATAAAAACTACTAGAAACTAGAAAAGACAAGTAAATCTGTTATCTATTGCTTATACTTGGGCTTCTTGCCACCACGAGAAATGTCTATTTTTTTAGTCTTGTTGGAAAATCAGGATCTTTGTCATTAATATGACCCTCTAACCATTAATATCCAGAGGTATCTTTGTCATTACCTCTTGATCTGTATAGGGATCTTTGTCATTAATATCACCCTCTAAGCACTAACATAAGATAGAAAAAGCATAGCATGTCAAGTCAAGATTTTGTTTGAGTGATGCGTACATTTTTAGGAGGGTCATGATAGAGGAGTTCGACAACCAATGTCACTATCATCAAGGTACATAGAAGGATTGGTGCTCTTGATTAAATACGAGTTCCATACTCTAATACATGACAAAATTCAATGGAAACATTGCAATCCCCCAATCTTGAAATCCTGAAAAACTGATAAGCCTGTTGGATTTTGAATGAAATCTAAAATTCTACTTTCTCCATATGAAATCCAATGAGGTCGAAACCACTCTCAAACATCCTGAGTCATTTCATGGTAATGTTACGAAGAATGCCACTTTTACTTTAAAAATTTAACATTAGCATGAATTGCATATCAATTCTAGGGCCATAGGCTTGATCATTACGTTGCCCCACTCAAAAATTATTTGTTTCTTTAAAAAAAAATTGCATTTTGAACATTACTGCAATTTTTTTTGTTGTTGCAAAAAATGCTAAATGCTCCCAAAAATGCTCCCGAAAAGGTAGGGAGTGTTTTTTCTAGGGAGCGCGCTCCCGAAAACGCTCCTCCCTCCTCGGGAGCGTTTTTGGGAGCATGCTCTCAAGGCGCTCTAGAGCCGCTCCCACTCAGAGCGCAAATTAGGAGCGGGAGCGAGGGGGGGGGCTCCCCCGCAACCCTGCTTGGTACCATTTTGACATATTCACTATTATGTGGTATATGCATGAACAAACTTTGTACATTTTGTATTTAATGGTTTGGAATCTTTAAAAATATATTTTTTCATTAAAATTTTAATATTTAATGTAATCTTGATGTTTAAGGGTACTTCATGAAATTTGGGTTGCATGATTGATGATTAGCCCTTCACTAATCCATGATGAACATGCACATTGGAAGTGCCTTACTCATTCGTTGCTATATCTCATATGCATGCTTGATTCACGTTCTTGCTTTGAAAGTTGGAGATAGCTTGGTGACACACTACACAATAGCCACATGGAGGGAGTTGCTTGCTTGAAGAGTGCCTTCGTTGGAGAAGCATTTGCATTCTAGCGGGATGTGTCGAGCCCAAGACATCATTGGGTTGCTTGGATGCTTGCATGAGTCTCCAAGTTGACTTGGGAACACCTGGGTTGCAATAATGATGATGTAGGTGGAGTGGACTTGAAGGGTGCATGGCCTAAGAGAGGTTGCGGGGTATTGGAGGCCTTGCAGGAGGAGCGTTGGAGCTTGGATGAGTAGCCCTCTTGTATTGGAGTCATGCTTGTGGATGCTCATCAACTTGGAGCTTGACATATGTCACTTGTAGGAGGATCAATTCATATGTGTGGACCTATTTGCATCTTGTAGGTTCCTTGTTGCGGACTAGGTCCACTTGACTTGTCAACCTCCCTTCACATCTTAGATTAATAGAGTTACGAGATTCTCATCATCATCATTGTTCTCTTCTCTTATAGAAGTAAGCAAGGTTGCATGAAGCGGGAGCATTGAGAGCATCATTTTCCAAAAAACCTCGAAAGTAATGCATCCTGATCCTTGAAGTGTCTATATTCAAAAAAACATCTAGAATGCCAAATTAGTTGCAAAATATATGAAAACATGCATATTTGTACATAAATCAAGACAAAAACATCCATAATACATTAATGATTAATGGTTCGAGCATCAACCATTTAGATTCTAGCAATTTCAAACAAACACAAATTTTCTTAAGTTTATAATAGAAAGTAGACCATTAAATCATGGAAATAGCTTATATCTAGCAATTCTTAACATGACCAAATAGTAATGTTTACAGAATAGGCCACCTACACACTAAAGTAGGAGGACTGAAAAGGCCAACTTCAAAATAATAATCTATCATCTATGAAAAATAAAGTAGTGAATCTATCTTCTCTTCCCTCCTTACACCAGTACGATCGTTGCATGGGCCTCCGCATGGTGGTAATGAAGTATATGGTGGCAGCAGAATTGAAGATGAAGCCCCTAATGTTATAGCTGAAGTCTTGGACATGGGGGACCATAGCACTAGATGGGGGTGGCATCTCAAGATGATGATCATCATCTTGGATAAGAACATCCTCCAATTGCTCTAGATACAACACTTCATCTTCCAAATTATCCTCCTCTTGATTTTCATCCCAAACCATCTCGTCTTTATTTATCTTTGCCTCGTCAGAGTAATAAGACAATAATCACAAAGTATAATGAACATAAACTAAGCTCTCAACCTGGTTTATATTCAACTTGTTTCTTTTGACACTATGGATGAAGCTATCAATGCTCCAACACCTCTATATTGAAGAAGTGTCCACCACCTATGAGAGCACCCATATTGCCAATGTTGTACTTGTGGAGTAGCACCTCCATGCATGTTCCACCACTAGAGATAAGGAAAATTCCCTCTATCTCTCACTGCATGGTTGGTCACAAAGGCACCAATCCAAAGGATGTAGTTGCTTAACTGTCTCCATATGGTGTCACACTCCTTGTCATTAGGGACCAATTTCTCTAATTCTTGAACCTCTGCATCTTGGTGTGATTTTTTGTCGATCCCCTGTTGACCACTGGAGTGGTACCTAAAGATTTTTTGAAGACTCCATGCCCAAGGATGTACCAAAGGTTGCTTGTACCATTAGAGATCATCATATCACCAGAGTTTTTCAACTATACATCTTCTTCTCATCATTTTCTGTTGTACTCAAATTCCACAATCCCTACGGGGACAAAGTAAAAGTGATACTAGAATGAAGAGTCGAGTCATGTAATAGGGTTGAGTGGCCTGGGACCTGTTGTCGCACAGATTGTCGCGACAACGCTCAGACCAGGGGCTGTCACTCTGATCCCCGATCTCTCCGTTTAAGCCTGTCTCCCACGGCTAAGGGGGGTAGACCCTGAAAGGAAAGGATCACCAACTGCGAACCAGTTGGTTCGAGAGACACGAAAGAGAAAAGCACTAAGTAGTTTTGTTTAATTTAATGGACCAATGCCTTATGGGTTTGGTGTCAAAATGATCACTTAACAGATGTTGCAGGAATGTAAAATATGCACAGCAATCATTTAACATCAAATTGCTTTCGAAAATGTGAGATATCAGTAAATTCACAACACTTGTAACCTAAGTCACCGGATTCGTCCTAAACCCCCTGCGAATCCCGAATCCGGCGAATCCGACACGATTCGGTCCGGATTCGTCTCCAAATCACAGGACACGTCGTGTCCGTTTTGGACATGTCGTGTCCGAGGGCGTGTTGCGATTTTCAGGGGCGTGTCGCGATTTTAGGACACGTGTCCGATTTCCAGGACTCGCTAAGCTCAGTGCGGGAAAGAAAAGGGCGTGTTTGCTCATTAATATTTTCATTTGGCAAGTGATTTGTGGTGTTGCAGCAAGGAGTAGAGCATTTTGGCAGCTTCATCCTAGTATTGATATGTTATTCATGGTAATTTTAAATTCTTAAAGTAAAAGTGACATTCTCCTTAATCTTCATTTTCATCCTTTTACTTAAATTTTTAACATTACCATGAAATGACTCAGGATGTTTGAGAGTGGTTCTGGCCTCATTGGATTTCATATGGAGAAAGTAGAATTTTAGATTTCATTCAAATCCAGCAGACTTATCAGTTTTTCAGGATTTTAGAATTGGGGGATTGCAATGTTTCCATTGAATTTTGTCATGTATTATGGTATGGAACTCATATTTAATCAAGAGCACCAAACCAAGAGCTTCTGAATATGTCACTCTCGCTCCCGTTTTCGCTCCTGCTCCCTACTTTCGCTCCTGCTCCCAAGTAACATTGTTCCTAATGATATGGGTCTAGACACCACTGTTGAGTTGGCATTGGCCAACATGGATCTCAATGATCCAGTGCTAGAGCCTGTTAGATTTGATGACTTAGAGGGGTCAACCTCCATACCAACAGATGTAGAGGCGACTATGGATACAGGGGAGGAGGAGGATGCAGAGGAGAGTAGTGGGGACCATGATGATGGGGACAGTGATGCTGATTGATGCCTTGAGGCTTGTATACCTGTAGTTGTTTTATATTTTCTATTTCTATTTGCCATTGGCATTGCACCAACACTACCTATGTAACACATTTTGATTTGATGACTAAATGAGAAAACTACAATTGTCAGTGTGCTTATCTTACTATCTTGTAGTTGTAAGTTGTCTTTCAATTATGAATTATGAATCATGATTTAAATTTTTAATAGATTTATCATTTAT
>APFE030775804.1:75590-110526 GCA_000404065.3 Pinus taeda
CCCTTGAACATATGGAAGATGGACCCCAGGAATTCGAACCTTAGGTTCTCTTCTGGATAACGAATTCTTAGTCGCTTTAAGAAAAGCCTTATGTCCCAAATGTCTGCTATAACCATTTTTAATAAAGACATTAAGGAGATGGGACTTCTCCTCCTCGAAGCTCCTTTCATCAGAGATCCTCAAGGCACGAGTCGCCATCTTCCTGGGGTCCATCTTCCATATGTTCAAGGGACCACGGATAGGATTGCGATGATTCTTAAGAAGCACAATGTCTCCGCAACCTTTAGACCTTTTAACACTATTCGTAAGTCCCTGAGATTTGTGAAGGATCCTATTGACCCCAAGGACATGAAAGGTGTTTATATTATTCCTTGTTCATGTGGGACCCCCTATATCGGTGAGACTGGTCGCTCCATTAAAGGATTAGTGAGCACACAGTGGACCTCAGGCATATGAGAACCAAGTCTTCCGCTTTAGCAGAGCATGTGGAGAAAACCAATCACCATGTCTGCATCGAAGAAGCTAGTGTGATTGCTAGAGTGTCGCAATTCCATCACCAGAAATTTAGGGAAGCCCTTGAGATTGAAAAAAGGTCGAACAATCTCAATAGAGAAGATGGTTGGAAGATCAGTAGTTGTTGGGCCCCAACTCTCTTCACCTAGTTGTTTTCTCCCTTGAGTCGTTTTTTTAAGGATGGTAATTTTTTCTAATTCTTGAATTCTCAATTTTTTTTATTTTTTTTTTCTAAGGATGGTAATTTTTTTTTTTTTTTTTTTTAGTATGGTAATTTTTTCTAATGCTTCAATTTCTCTGATATTTTTTTGAACTCCTTACATAAATAAAATTTGTATATATTTTTTTAAGTTTTTGTAATTTTTCTATATCTGAATTTTGCTATTTTATTTAATAATTTAATTTTCTTTTTTTTTTATTTTTTTTTTATTTTTTTATTTTTTTATTAATGGTAATTTTCTAATCTTGATTTCTCTGATTTGTTTTTTTTACTTGAATTGCTAATATTTATTTATTTAAACTCTTTGACTATTCCTTTTTTTTTCAACTATTTTTTACCCTTAATAAACTATTAATTAATATTGTAATTTCTCTAATATTTTGACTATGAATTTGAAACTAATCCTTTTATTTTAATATATATTCATAAAAATATATGTCCTTTTAGCTTATATTTAAAATAGAATTAACTATTTATAAATTATTCTATTTTAACTTATAACAACTAACTAATATTTATTAACTATTTGATAACTAATTAATTTATTTATGTATTTACTTAATTTAGATTAAGAATTAAATGCCCCTTTAACTTATATTTGATTAAAAATATAATTAACTAATTTCTATTACTTGAAATTATTAACTCGCTTTTTCTAACATATATTTATAATTATGCCCTTCATAGTCTAGCTAGCCGTTCCCTAGTCAAATCTAGCTGTTATCATTTTAGCCGTTACCTGATCTGGAAATTTGGTCATGGGATATTCTGCCCGATCTATTTATAATGCATAGAAAGATCTACTCATTCAACTTGTCCTGACGATGAACCACACTGGTTGGTTCGAAACGCGTCAACTAAAATTTCTCTATGTGATTTTTCACCGAAGATTCTTCTCAAAATTGATATGGATCACAGAAGCCTAAATTCATTAATATGCATGTTTTCATATATTAAGCAACAAATTTGGCAGTATGCATGCTTTCCCAAATACAAATATATTATAATATATATAAAACGCTCCATGATGCTTCACTACTAAGGTCTTCTCGAAAATGGCACTCTCGTTGCTCACACTCCGCTCCCAGACTCTGCAAACTATAAAAGAAATAGTGCTTGTAACAGCTACCAAAAGAGCTGCCACAATCCACCAAGCTAGTGAATGCATTACTTACTACCAAAATGCATGCCAATTATATTAGTGTGAATAAAATTATTGATGGCTGTTGGTCATAATTATGGGAAATAGAACTATCATGCGTAAGGGAAAATTATCGTGGGGTAACAACAGGGAACCCTGTTTAAGCTATCAGCAACATCCACTGAAGCGCCTATAGCACTGTATTTTGTTACCAAACTAATTCCACCAAAACGGACTGCCTATTGAGCGTTAAACTAGCCTCCAGAGCCAATATTAATAATAAATTTAGAAGGAAACTTTGAATGGATCTCTAGCTACTCCTCTAGGAAGTCTAACAACCGGAGCTACTCTACTCTACGACTGTCTTAAGTTGATCTCTCTAACACTTTGAGAATGTGTGGCCTAATGTACGAAATTACGAGTCAATATCATTGAGCTGGTCCAAATAATTTTGGTTGGCCTCCGAGAGGGGGAGCATAAGGAAAAACCCAGGGTCTCACCATTTGGTTGTCTTGTACACTCTGGAACTCTGCCTATCATTTGTTGCTCTAATCTGATGGATCAACAATGAAGTATGAAGTGATCAATCTAGTCATCATAGGGTAGGGCATGGCATACAGGAGCTGAGATCTATGGAAGAAGATCTCCCTGATTAAGAGGGCTAAGCATATTTGGCCAGTCTTGATATTGAAGCAAAGTAGAGAGAGAACCCCTCAACTACCTATAAAAGCAATGATAGTGTCCTCAAATCTCATAGTATCTAGGGCACTGAGAAATAACGCACATCTCTGACAATGTACACCAACAAATTTGCAGACAACCTAGTAGATAGCTTAATTTCATATTAGGCCCCAAAGAAGGGAGCCCCCTCCCATCTCGCAAACTCCTAGAAGCATGAACAACATGCTTTTACGAGTCAATATCATTGAGCTAGTCTCAATAATTTTGGTTGGCCTCCCAGAGGGGGAGCATAGGGAGAAACCCAGGGTCTCACCATTCGGTTGTCTTGTACACTCTCAAACTCTGCCTGTCATTTGTTGCTCTAATCTGACGGATCAACAATGAAGTACGAAATGATCAATCTAGTCATCATAGGGTAGGGCACAGCATACAGGAGCTGAGATCTATGGAAGAAGATCTCCCTAATTAAGAGGGCTAAGCATATTTGGTCAGTCTTGATACTGAAGCAAAGTAGAGAGAGAACCCCTCAACTACCTAAAAAAGCAATGATAGTGTCCTCAAATCTCATAGTATCTAGGGCACTGAGAAATAAAGAGCATCTCTGACAATGTACACAAGCAAATTTGCAGAAAACCTAGTAGATAGCTTAATTTCATATTAGGCCCCAAAGAAGGGAGCCCCCTCCCATCTCGCACAGCCAAGCTTCCATCCAAAATGTATTCTCCATGACCTCAAATGATAGGAGAGCAAGGTTCCTCCCTTCCTATATTCTCGCCCCCACAAAAGATCATACAACCAAGCACCCTCACTCCTAGCCTCACCCAAGGAACACCATCCCCCAATGCATCAATGAATTCATAGCCAATGATGACTTGGAGGGTGAAACTCAATCTCCAATTCCAGCATCTACAACTAGCTCCAACATTCAGTGATAGCATCTTGTATTGATAAGTACCACGTTCAGCTGTAACCTTTTGTGCTTTTCTTACTAACATTATTAGCTTGTTTAGCATGATGATTGATTCATTATCTTCTACTTAGATTTTCTGAATTTACTAAAATCATTTTATCATCTTTAAGGCATGGGTTTCATGCTCATTATTGTTGGTCTTCTAGGTAAAAGCATGTTCTTCATGCTTCTAGGGATTTGTTAGGTCTTACAATTTATAAGACCCTTCCCGGCAAAATGTATTTGTAAAAAGAATTGTTTTTTAGTCTACAAAGTCCTGGAATTTCCTAGAGTACAAGTCGACCCTGGGAACATCAAGTCGGCCTAAAGGAGGGAATTTGACCCCTTGAGAAGGTTATATAAAGGAGCAATTTGACCTCGTTTGGACACACTCACTCTACAAGTTCGATCTATCAAGAAAGTTCGTTCTGTAGCTGGGAAGTTGGAAGGAGGAGAGTGAAGGTCAAGAAGAAGAAAGAAGGATGAGATTTCTTGGTTTTTCAGCTCTATCTCTCTCACACATGCAAATTCTAGGGTTTTTGAGCTGCAGAAAGAGGCTAAAGTTGCAGGACCGAATTCCAGTAAGACGAAGTGCAGTATCTTGTAGCTGGAAGGAAGGATACTCTATCTAGACCTCGTTGACGTTAAGGGGAGTTGTTTTGCTCTAGGAACGTCTCAAGAGGAGGCTGATCTACTGCAAGGCCAAAATTACAAGGTCGAAGTTGCAAGTTAAGTAGCAGTATCGAAGTTGGCAGGTTGAAGTTGCAGTGTGTAACAGCTTTGTGCAGAATCAAGGGACTTAAGAAAGGGCTGACTTGGTAATGGGAGAAGGACTTGGTCTAGGGATTGGGTATTTGTATCTCATTTGAAGCATATTCTAAGAAGAGAAGACTTTCCAGGTTTTCCACTTGGAGGAGTTTTGCCATGGCTGAGAGCCTATATCTATGTCCTCTATTGTTGTTGTTACTGTTCTTGATATTGTTTGATGAAAAGATCTAACTAAAGAACAAAACAAGATAATAAAGATTCACAAACAAATATCAAGGTTAAAGAAGATAAGATTAATAGCTGCCATTTCACATTTTCCAACAACTTTCATACACTCAAATCATACTTGTTACCTTTCAGTCCCATTGGCTTCCTTTTGTGGTCATTTGTGGGACATTAATAAAATTATGTTAGCTTATCTAATCTACAATGAAAATCAATGATGCTCAGAGAATACTTATCACCAATGAAGATTGTCTGAATTTGAAAGTGGCTTTGCCTAAAGGAGAAATCCATTGAAAAGCAACAAGCTTCAAGCAAGCTGATGATTGGAAATATCGTAGGCACAGAAGGAGCTGTAAAAATTTCATTATCGTTGCTAATGTTCTGAAAGACAAACTGGAATTAAGCTCATGTCTTGCAAGAAAGCTTTATCAATATATCATCAATCTGCTTTCGAACACTCTCAAACCAGGCACTTGAAACTTTTTGATGTTGATAGAGCAAAGTTGGTATACTTAGAAAAATTCACAAAATACCGAACTGTCATTGAGGAAGCCAAGGCATGTATCCAAAGGTCACGGAGATATAGGGTATGTAAAAGGTTCTATTCTCGGGTTGTAAAGGTCTCAAGGACAAGATAAAAGTCATGTATGAATTTCGAGAAAGTTTTGGATAAATTCCCTCATCCAGCACATCGAGCCTAGAATTCAACGTGAAGTGGAGCTCCAGCACCAGCAAGTCACATGTTTTGGAAATCTCTGTTTGCATTTTCATTTTATTTAACTGGATGAAAAAGCTTGTTAATATGGTTATATATTGTAGTTAGCCCTCAACCACTCTCTCATCATTACAACGAGACACAAGCCGGTACTTTATAGCTCTGCTTCTCTGCATGAATAAAACTCCCCTGCCAAAATATAATTGCAAACTACTTGTAAAATAGAAAGCAATCCAGATCATTTCAGACATTTTCTGCTTAATGGATGGACTTCTTGATAGTGCATAATCTGGACTAAAGTCTAATACATGAAGCACATAACTAAAAGCACATAAAATCCCTCGTTAAAAAATTGCTAAAAATTAAGAGGCACATCTCCAAAAGAAAGTACCATGAACAGCTTCTCACATACATTACATTGAAAGGTAAAATTGGATAAACAGCAAACAAGCGCATGCAAGCCTTAATTCCTCGTTCACTATTGAATATTCTCATGGATCCAACAAACCTGTTTCAAGTAGATCCAGTTGTACGAAAGGCCCAAAATTCCCGTACAAAGTAATTCTTAGTCTTTAGACACAACAAACCTTAAATCGTGGGTCAAATATAATCTTCGGCAATTCCTTTTCCCATTTCGAAAATGGCGCCACTCCTTTTTCTTTGAGCATTTCCTGCAAGCATATATATGAAACACCTGTTGAATTTCTGTATTCAGAAAGAAGACTGAAAAATAAAAAGTCCAAAAAATTAATACAGAAGGAATTTGATTGCAGTGTTACATAGATGATAGAAAGCTAAAAGAATTCATTAACACTCCCTATTACATTATTTGTTCTGATTATTCAGTCAAAATGCGAAGGACCTTATTTTCATCATCCTTAGAACTTTTTAATTAGTCTTAGAATTTTCTCCTTTGTAAGAAATTAACCCAGACCCTTACAGAGCGTCAAATCAATTTTCATCACTTCTTTCAAGGATATATGCTACATTGATAGACATTCTGCAAAATCAAGCCACATCTATCATGACATAAAACTGGTGACCAACTCCCCGCACTAGACTAGCAGATACTCCATCTGAAATCTAGATTACACTTGATCAAGAAATTACCTAATTATAGCAAATTGGAAAACCCTATCCAAACTCAACACCATCATCAAATTCTCAGAAACACAATTCTAAGATATCCAACTTTGTTACCACATATGGTGATTTTTTCACAAATTATACCGAAACTCCAGAATTGGAAAATTTAATCAAGCATGCAGAAGCTTTATATGTATCAAAAATAGATGCTAATACAGATTTTTTCAGAAACTTGAAAAATATAAAGCAAATCAACCTATATGTACATACGCATGGGTAAAATTGAAATTAAAAACAAATTATATTTGATTTTTTGGTTGTACATATAATGTTATAATGAAATTGCTTAATTGTCTTTACTGGACTTGATGGCAAATTTTATAATATTTATTTGCACTGGTGAACTTTTTCGTCGTCCCTGAATTCAAACATGAACACCTGTTGCATGTTTCTAGATTCCCAGTGGATTTGTGGAGCCTACTGCTACTTTCAAGTCCCATACCAGAATTTTCAACTTAGATCAATCATGTTTGGGGTATAGGACTATTTCAAGGGCAGATTTTGGTCACTATTTCAAGACTCTAGAGACTAGCCACTACATTACAACTACCATTCTAAAATCCCAACACATTGCTATATTTTTTCTAGAAAGACATTTCCACAGAGACAATTATCTCTTGGATAGAGAAATGTATTACCATTAGAGATGTTTCTCAGAGATTAATTAATCAAAGTGCCCGCATAGATTGCAGAAATTAGCCAAGCTCCACTGCTCTTTCCTCCACAAAATCAGAGGTGTTTAAAATAATCATCAGTCAATCACGACTATCCATTAACATTATAGCCACATTGACTGCTCTCTGTCACGAATGCATTTTTTTCTACATGTCACCCATTGGAATCAAAGCTCTAACCTAATACATATTAAGTGCACACAGAACTCCAAATCAAATGAATAAATATTGTTCGCAAGAGTAAGAGGAACATATAAGTTTAGCATAATAAAGGATAGGTAAAAATTTTCCTTAAGGAGAGATTACAATGGTATAGAATTCAATTGATTTTACAAGTGACTCAATAATATATTAATCAACAAACGCAGTCATAAACTATAGTGAAAAATGTGAAAATAACATTTAACACAATAAATGTCACCTTAAACTGCAAGACGCGCTCTTCCTTTGTTGGTCCAGTGTCTTCGTCCTCACTATCTGAAGAAGAATCTGACACAGTTGGCTTTTCTTTGTTGCTTTCAGACGGTTGGCTTTTCCCACCTGTTTCAGCCATTGTAGTGCCATTTGTGTTTGTAGTCCCAGACCCAGACCCAGTACTAGAAAGAGATGATGCCGTCATCGGCGCCCCAGAATCTTGCAGTTTCTTTTTGATCAGGTCTAAAGCAGTTGATGTAAAAGCTGTAGAAGAAACCTTGTGTCCAACTGATTCACGACCACCTGTAGTTGCAGCAGGCACATTCAAACTGAAAGATATGGGACCCTTTTCAGCTGTATTTGCATTTTGCCCAGAATTTGCAGCTGCTTTAGCAGTCGCTTCCTGCATTTGCTTTTTGCGTAGCTCTGCAACTTCTGGAGGTACTTGCCAGCTAGTAGCCTGCATATATTGTATAAAACACTATCTATTATAAAACAACCTACCACTTGAGCTAACAAAATAAAAGCTTGCAACCACAAATAAACATGTTCAACACAATGGCAAGAATATTTTCGCACACTCATACAAGTTTTAGAAGTGATTTAAGAAAGAAAATCTCAGACACTGGTCTTTTACAGGGACCATGAAACACAATTATCAAGCAAATGATAGAACAGGGATCAGGAAGAGAAGATTACAGTAAGCTGGTTCTGCATTTTATACACTCATGCAGACAAATAAATATATATAGGCAACTATCAATATGAATATTTTTCTCATGCCGATATCAGGAGCAAAACAGACCAGTCATCGAACCGGTCGACCCCAAAAGCCTGAACCAGACCAGAACAGGAAAAAAACCAGACCAAAAGAGTGGTCAACCATAAAATATGCAAATTTTGAAGAAAACATATAAATTCATGTGCGTCCATATGAATCAAAACCACTATACACAAAATATGCATAACATATAAATTCATGTATATAGCAAGGGTGCACATAAGCAAAATAGCACCAATTGCAATCCATCTCTGAACAAAAATTTATCAACAAAGAGACTCTAAATGGCCTCTACGGTCTTAAAAAAAACATGTTACAACAAATAACTACATATCATCAAAATAATTGCCTATAAACAGATATTTATCATCATTATCACCCTATGAACATTACAATAAGATACAAAAACCTTCACATGACTAATCAATATTGCTTGAGTGAAGGCTACATTTTCACTAGGGTTATGACAAAGGAGATCAACAATCAATGCAACCACCATCAAGGTAAATAGAGGGTTTGGTGCTCTTGATTAAATGCCAGTTCTCTACCCTCATACATGATAGAATCCAGTGGAAATGTTGCAAGCCTACCAATCCTGAAATCCTGAAAACCATTAGTCTCTTGGAGTATGAATGGGATCTAAAATTCTCCTTTCTCCATATGAAGTCCAATGAGGTTGGAACCACTCTCAAACATCCTGAAACAATTAATGATGTTAAAACTTAAGTAAATAAACAGAAAAGGAAAGATAAGGAGAGTGTCGACTTTAAAGGAAAGATAAGAAGAATCTAAACTTTCACTTTAAGGATTTCATATAACCATTAATTACTAGGGTTAGAATTAGTATGGCCTTAGGATTATGTATTTTGCTTTCCCTTTATGTAGGTTTTTCTTTATATTAAAACAATAAGATTTGGAGGTCTCTAGCCATTCACACAATATCGTATTAGATCAGCTGTATTTGTACAGACGAACCAATGCAATGCCTTAAAGGTTGATTCCCTAGAGAACTGACTAGTTCCGGTAAGGAACTGGCCTTAACTGATCAACAACAATGAACTGGACCCAGTACGAATCTGAAACCAGGCAAACTGATTGGTTCCACCGATGCCAATCAGATCCCAATAACACTGATCAAGAGAACTTTGATGATCTTGAGCACCAGTACTGCTACTAACAACAAGGCCTTTAAGCGAACTTCCATATTGTTGATTTGTTTAGTTTTCCCTTTGTTATGGTCCCACTAGATCATCCACACCAGGGATAATTCACATCCTAAAACTTACAAGACCATCATGATTCGACAACTCAGTGAAACTTTATGCTAAATCCCTCAAACACAGCTATCGGGTGAGCTTGATAGGAACCAATCTGGAGTACCAAAACATTGATCAAATCTCTCAGACATTGTGCCGTTATTTTGGAGACCAGTCACCACTCTTTAGAATTCCTTTGTTGTTTCATGAGACTATAAAAGCGTTCAACTCGATCAAAACAACAGTCTTCTTCCAGTGATTAAACGAGTTTGGTATCTTAAAGATCTTTTATGAGACTTTACAAGTTTCTTTCTAGTCATCTGTGCACTATTCACAGCTTCTTGAACTTCATTAAGAGCACTAATCACAGCCCCTCTTAAAACTCATCTTAACAATGGATATGGATTCCAAAATATATTGTTCAAGATGCAGCTATTCAACACAATCATCATACCTATTGTTTTTTATGGTTCCAAGGCATGAGAAGCTAGTTTGATCTGCCCCCATTGGTCTAGAACTGTTGATATTTGTAGCAGCAGACAGGTTCTTCTGCATAGGCTAAGTGTCAAGCATGCAAAAGTAGTCCAAGACCTTCCTAGGAATTTGCTCATGTTGAGTGAGTATCTTTTATGATCTTTTTCCCAACTATAACGTAGTTAAAGCAAATTAATTCATTAATTGATTAATGTTGGCTATTGGGGTAAGGTTTTCTAAAGAAAAGTAAAATTTTTACTTTAGTGAAATAGATCTATTCCAAACCATTGATCTCAAGTAAGTTAAGATTTAATCCTAACCATCCATCACTTTGGAGATTAGAGTTAGGGATCTTGCTCAATGAAGAATTATAAAGACAGCCTAAGGGAAGGAGAAAGACACAACACAATTGCAAGTGATCTACAGATTTGTGAGAGATTTCCTCAAGTGAGGAGTGAGAGACTCAAAGGCTGAAAAGAAGGAAAAGATTACATATGGAAAATTCTAGTGAAGAAAACTTGGGGGAGGCTGAGACCGTACAAGTTGCTGAGCACCAAAATTCGCAGAGAGCAGAGATCTAGCTCCAAGAGATTTGTACGAGCTGATGGAATGCCACACATATGATGGCTAGGTTAAATTCAAGCAGCATGTGGGTGCAGTTCAGGGTTTTCAGGGAGCCGAGTTTTTCAGATCTATTGCTGTAAGAATTCTGCATTTCTCTTTGGCCCATTTTCCCTGTAAGGGAGCCCTTATTTTATTCTGAGAAATAAAAGTGAAGGATAGATTGAAGGGTTTAATTTTTCCTCTGTGATTGATTTTCTACTTGTGCTTCTGCTGTCAAATTTTATGGTTAAAATACCAGTATCTTTTTATTCAGCAGTTTCAGAAAATAATTTATGAGGTTAAATAAATTTCTGGGTCATAAAATTTGCTTGGCATATAAATCAGATATGGTATTCAGGAGATTAACAAGGACAAATAAACTCTAAATGGCTCTACTACAACACATCATCTCTTGCAAGAAAACAGTTCCTCAGTGCAACATCCAAGCAATGTTTGCGGCCCATCCTTTGTGCCTTAAGGACATCTTTAGACTTGCCTATTTTCTTCACAAAGTCCATACTCTAGGAGACTCAACTTTGGTAGGGATCCATAACCCTACCATGCTCTTTGTTCTTCCAAAGTTATCACCTCTACTAGCCCAATAACATGCCACTAGTTTTTGCAGGCTTCCTGATTACTTCATTTGATGGCCATTTCTCCTAATTGACTCCCCCCTTCCAAGTACTTTTTGGACACTCCAAGTTGACTTCTACAGTCTTGACCAGGGTTGCGAGGGAGCGCCCCCACTCCGAATTCGTGCTCTAGACGGAAGCGCTTCAGGAGCTAGTCGGGAGCATAGTTTTAAAAAACGGCTGTTTCGAAACGGAAACGGCCGAGTTGGTCCGTTCCATTGCCCTCCGGAGTGACTCGGAACAAAAAACAGCTCGGTTGGCCGAGTCAGCCATGACTCGGCCAAGTCATTCAATGACTCAGCCGAGTCATGGCTGACTCGGCCAACTCGGCTGTTTCCATATCGACTCGGTCGAGTCATAAACAACGGCCCGTAACCCCATCCAAAACAACGATTTAACATTTTTTAATGAAATTTTAAGGTGTTTGCTGATTGGTTTGGACTCCAATGTGTTTTTATGAATTAGCTAAATGTTATTTGGGGTCCATTTCCCCTCCCAAACCCTATTTAACACACTCAAATGCTTTCTACTATTGATATGCTATTCAAATTTCATGGTAATGTTAAATTCTTAAAGTAAAAGTGACATTCTCCTTAATTTTCATTTTCATCCTTTTACTTAAATTTTTAACATTACCATGAAATGACTCGGGATGTTTGAGAGTGGTTTCGGCTTCATTGGATTTCATATGGAGAAAGTAGAATTTTAGATTTCATTCAAAATCCAGCAGACTTATCAGTTTTCAGGATTTCAGGATTGGAGGATTGCAATGTTTCCATTGAATTTTGTCATGTATTAGGGTATGGAACTCGTATTTAATCAAGAGCACCAATCCCTCTATGTACCTTGATGTTAGTGACATTGGTTGTCGAACTCCTCTGGGATTCGCTCCCAAACCAAGAGCTTCTGAAAATGTCTCTGTCGCTCCCGTTTTCGCTCCTGCTCCCAAGTAATACAAAGAAGAGAAACCGTCTGGATAAAAAACGATTAAATGATCTAGTTTATGTCCAATACAACCTCCAGCTCAAATGAAACCATTTGCTGAACAAAAGACCTGATTCAGATCCCATTGTGTTGGAAGACATTGATCCAACATCAGATTGGGTAGTGGAGAGTCGTCCAGCTGAGTTTGATCCTGATAAGGATCTTGATTTAGATTTAGATATTGAGACATCAGTTGAACTTGAACATGTTGTTCAGTTGAATGCAGATCCCAATCCACCAGCCTCAGTGTCATAGCCAGCAAGGACTCCAGTTGTAGGTGCTTCCTTTGCTCAGCCACGACAGAAGCGCAGCCGCATATCTACTCTATCTCAGCTTGCATCTGTTGCAGTTGCACAGCCTGCTAGTGGTACCACTTCTACAGCTACAGTTGGAGATGATGAGGAGGAGGAGCCATGGGGCCCCCTGTTTGACTCTGATGATGATCCAAAGATTGATCGACATGATCTTAGCTCCTCTGGCAGTAGCTACTAGCCAGTAACTGTAGTACTAGTACTGGAGTCTGGTCACAATTTACTTTTGTTGTAGAGGCCATTTCTAGCCTCCTTGGTTATGTGTTTTTTGTTTTGAGTCTTTGATCATGTATGACAGTTGACTATGTATTGCCATCGGGTACCATTTTGATATAATGGATTGGTTCATGAGCCTACTTTGATCATATGTTGTCTTCCATCTATATTATAATGCTGTGTGTTTGGAAACATGAATGAAAATCTTTAAAATTATGTTTTTTTATAACAAAAAAAAAAATTAATGTATTTTTTACAACGACCGAGTCATTGAAATCGAGCCGGCCAAGTCATTACCGTTTTGGAGTCGAAGTCGGAGTTAGAGTTTTAAAACTATGCTTCGAATATGGGAATATTGTACCTTAAAAGGAGTAGCGCCTCCAGAGTGGTTGCTGGATGAACATGCATAGCCTGTGGGTAGTCGTCAAAGGATCTGGGCAAAGTTATCAATCATCGCATTCCAATGTTGCTCGAAGGCTTCCTCGAGCAACATTTTGAATGGATCTCTTGCCCCCTCGTCTTTTTTTTCTTCCACCATGGGAGGTCATCGGGTTTTTGTGAGGTTGATCTTGCAATGGTTCAACCAGATCAGGCCCTGACTCCTTATACCCTAACCTCATTTGGGACATGGCAAAGAAAAACAAAGAAAGAGCAAACCGCTCTGATACCACTGATCAGAACTTAAACATGAACGCAACAATCTTACAAATATAATCATAAACACAGAGATGCAGCAACAAAAAACGCCTCATTTTATTAATAGAAAAATATTGAACTATGCTTACAAACAGAATAGAAATAAGATAGCTTGGGCGATGGTAACTTATCTATGAGAAGAGATGTGGCAGCTACATGCCTCTGTACTGTGTTACAATGAGGCTCAAGCGCCTATTTATTATTGGAAAACATGAGAAAACCCTAAACAACCAAAACCCTAACCCCAGGAGATGTAACACCAAGAGTTTGTGGGCCCTGTTAGGGTTAGTTGGGCAGCCAACTTCCCAGGGTCGTAACTTGGTCATATTATCTATGTTTGGCACGTACGATACCTTGTTGGAAAGGTCTCGCCGAGTACTACAGGTTTTGTCACAGGCCTCTACCTACGGATACAAGCCTAAAGGTCGTTTAGGGGGTCAAAATTGCTCTGGAAGTTCAGGACCCGAAAAACTACTAAAAATAATAAATGCTGAAATGAACAAAGAAACTGAGGAAACTGACTGGGGGATCTAGGTGGATAGGCGGGTGGCCACCAATATCCCCCTAGGTCATCTGCCCGAGGAAGAATTCAATAATAGGATTGGATCACTCACCTATTGTTACCACTATGATTCTCATAGGAAGTTTTAAGGCTACACCAATGTTGCCTTACAAGCTGAATGACCCACTTTTAGAGAACGTATTCGTACCATGTTGGACATTTGGAATCTTGTCCCCCCACCCACAAGTCGGAAAACACCAAAATTAATTAGTTCCTGCTTTGTTCCTTAAAGAGTAGTTGATTGCAAGAAGAGTTTGTCATATCAAGCATGAGTGCCCCATTGGATTGTGAACAAGATCTAATTGCATGATGTCGCTGTGTAAGAATTACAACTACCAAAACTATATAGAGCTTTTCTTCCTAAAATCTCATAATGGCCTTATTAGGTAGGTTTTCTTATACATAGATAATCTAGTACCTCGAGACTGTTAATGGATTTTGGAGACTTTAATGTGGACCATGCTCAAGTGGAATCACTACAAAGTTGGAAGGAGACAAAATACCTTAGGACCCACTGAAAAGCAAAGTTGGTCACATTGCAAGTCTGTCTTGGACAATGTTGCACGAAGCGGACGCGTTTTTTTGGAAGCGGGGACGTCGAAGCGTCATTTTCCAAAAATCTAGGAAGCGAAGCGTCCGCGGAAGCGTCTGCTATATATATATATATTTTTATATTTTTGTGCATTTATACTCAAAACAAACATCCCAAATACCAAATTAATTGTAGAAGACATGAAAACATGCATATTTTTGCATAAATCAAGATAGATATAACATCCATTCTACATTAATGATTAATTATTCGAGCATCAACCATTTAGATGCATCACCACAACAGACCTCCTCTTGTCTAGCCTTTGCCTCTTACCTCGATTGTCTAGGGATATTAGTCCAACATTTCCCAATTTTGATAAACTACCCTAATTCAAGACTTAAAATTTGGTGAAAAAGCTTAACATGCTTGGTCGATGATTTGACTGATTGACAGGTATTTTTTGCTAAGGGCGTGACAAAGAGCTCAACAATTAACACACCACATAGGTTCATATGGGCTTGGTGCTCTGATTAAATGCTAATCGCATACCTATACTTGATATAATCTAATGATCCACAATCCCATTGATTCCTGAATTCCTGTAAAACTGTTAAGTCTGCTGAATTTGATAGAATTGAAATTCTATTTCTCCATATGAGTCCAATGAGGCAACCACTCTCAAGCATCCTGAGTCATTTCATGGTAATGTTTAAAAATTTAATAAAAAGTATGAAATATTTTTCTTTTCATCCTTTACTTAAGAATTTAACATACCATGAGGGCATCTTTACTATATTTATATTTTTTTTTTTGCCTTCATTCGTCCCCCTAACCCAAGGTGGACCCACCCCAACAAGCAAACTCACCTAAAATTTAAAAAAAAATTGAAAAAAAAAAAACGATTTTCTAAACGCTTTTCCGGAAGCTTTTCTGGAAGCGTCCGGGAAGCGTACGCTTCCTCCTCCGAAGCGCCACGCTTCCGACACCCGAAGCGTCGTACGAAGCGCGCTTCGGAAGCGACGCTTCCGTACAACGCTTCCATATTTCCAGGAAGCGTCTAAAAATGCCGAAGCTGCGCTTCCGAATTCGGAAGCGCCGCTTTCGGCCAAGCTTCCTAGGCGCTTCCATTCGGGACGCGCTTCGGGGCTTGGAACCGGGGGGGCGCTTCGTGCAACACTGGTCTTGGAGTTATCTGATGTTCATTTGCAAAGGAAACACAAGTGGGAGAGTGGTACACCTGATCCAACCATCAAAAGCAACTAAATAGAATTAACGCTTGTCTTGACAGCGGACATACGATTATGAAAGTCACCATTTTCACAGGGAACTCAACAAGTTCCATCTTAGAGGGAGGGATTCAATAACAGTATTGGATGACTCACCTATTGTTACCAATATAGTTCTCAGAGGGAGATTTAGACCTCCACCAAGTTGCCTTACAAGCTGAATGACTCACTTTGAAAGTCAAAAGAGTGTATTCGCACCATGATGAACATTTGGAATCTTGTCCGTCGACCCACAAATCGGTAAAAGCCAAAATTAATTAACGAGCAGTTGACTGCAAAATGAATTTTGTCATATCAAACATAAGTGGCCCATTGGATTGTGAACAAGATATAACTGCACAATGTTGCAGGGTAAGGATTATGCTTACCAGAACTATGCCTACCATTTACACTCCAAGTCCTTCTTGACTGTTTTTTTTTCTGTGTAAAGACTAATTCTATTAAAAAAGTGAAAATATTTACATAGTGGTCAAGACCTCAGAGGAGGTACAAGACATTCTAGCAATACAGACAGACAGTCCCAAAATTGGGATTAACCTGATACATAAGCCCAAAGCTGTATAGATAGCTCTTAGAAAAAGACAGTTTGTAATCTAGAACCATACTAACTGAACTACCAAGCTGTTCCTGAGCAGAAATACAGACCCAAAAATTTGAAACTATAACCTGGCTATAAGCCTGAGACAGAGAGATGTTAACAGAAGCCATATAGGCAATACAAAAAGGAATGGAAAACAGAGAGAGAACAAAGAAGCAACCATAACCCAGAAGTCTCCAAACAGCGGAATCGTTTTCCGGAATCTCCTCCTCCACAGGGCAAGGATAGCCCATCCACGTGTCGTCCACATTCTCCCTGTGAGCTAAATCATTGTCGTCTACAGGAGCTGCCAACTATCGCGTGCTATCCGAGCCATCCGTTGGTCGATCGGAAACAGGAGCGTTCTGTTGATTGCTAGCAGGAGGCATGGAGATGTCGCCCTCAATTCCTTCAGCCTGTGAATTGCCTCCATGGAACCCAAAACCCACATCTATCCTCTACTGCGCGCTGCCTCCTGGAGATTTAGAAGGGGTGTTCGTATCAACAGTAGGCCGAGCTTCTTCCTCTGAGAAAATAACTGTAATGCTGGCTGAAAGAACAGGCTGGTTAAGGCGACTGTGGAACGTGAAGTGGGTAGTCTGAAAGGAATTATGCGGGAGTGGCCTACTAGTTTCAGAGGTGGGAGAAGCCGAGGCCAAAGGGATGATAGGCGGAGGAGCAGGCTGAGAGCGCGCACGACCTCCACGACCGCCACCACGGCAGCAGCTACCACGACGGCAGACCATTGGCACAAAAGCAGGATAGCCTGGAGGAGAGGAAGAACCAGGAATAAAGCAACTGCCAAGGTGAGGGTGCCTGTAATGCCTGAGAATCCAGACATGCAGCTCCACCTTCAAACCACGACAGGAATGAGAAACCGGCGATGTAAGCATGGGGGGAGGCCAGGGGCATAAATCAACAGGAGGAGTTGAAGCCGCCATTGAAACCAAGCCTGGTGAAATTTCTCGAGCCCTCTGTGTAATCAATTTCGCGTTAGGAGTGATTTTCCTGCATATATTAGCCATCGCTTCCATCTGCGGGAAGCCCTGGGAAGGTGCGCATTGCTGCCACCTACTGTACCAACTGCCTCCATAACAATTAACCGACATTAATAACCTTTAATGCACTCGCATCCGGGTGAGTGTCTTCTGCCTGGTATCTATCATTCCTCATGATATTGTTGTAATTCATAAGTTGGGAGGCTGAGACGAGGCTAGAGAATGAACCTATATGTAGTTCCAACCTGCATTCCACTCCAAGATTAGCAAGAAAGTCTGTGACTTTATTTCCTTCCCGTCGGGTATGCTTGATGTAAATGGCCCTGTGCTGAGAGAGCCATATAGCAATGAGCTCAATCCTTTTTGCCATTCGCCAACTTTTACTTACCTTGTGCGAGGAAGTACCTTGCAAAATTTTTGAAACCATGTTTATAATAATATGAGAGTCCCCTTCTATGATTAGCGGAAAGAATCCTTTATCTTGAGCTATAATGAGACCTTGCCATAAGCCTTCCAATTCCGCTGAGTTGTTAGTGTCCCAACCTTTTGAGCCAAAAAAAAGATAAAAGGGGAGTACCTTGATGGTTTGTGAAGATTCCTCCAAAGCCTGAATTACCTGGATTGCCCTTTGAGGCTCCATCAAAATTTAGCTTTATCATATTGGGTGGTGGAGGGAGCCATTTTGTCGAAGGACCATCTGGAGAGGATAGATTTCCTTCGGAGATGAGCTCAGGATTCAGTAGGATATTCCAATTTGTCCAGATGGATTGTTCTTGCGGAAGAGAGGGAAAGTCATCCTGGGACCAGGAGCAGATGGAGAGTGATTCTTTAATATTTTGGTAGAGGATGGTCCATAGGTTTTCCAGGGGCATGGATTGGTCCTTAAATATCCGTCGGTTCCTTTCCTTCCAGATGTTCCACATTAGGAGTCCAGGGATAAGCATCCACAGAGTGTTTAGAAGTTTGCTTTGATACAGTTTTTTGTTCCACTGGCGTACTGTAGTTGTAACATCTCCCTGGACTCGTCCATCTTTTTGGCAGAGAAAGCTGACTTTTTCCCACAGCTTACGCGCTATGCAACAAGATTGCATAAGATGTTTAACTGATTCTTCCTCTTGCTTACAGTTGGGGCATCTAGAAGGTCCGTGATAATTCTTTTTCCGGAGATTATCCCATGTGAGGGTTTTATTTTGACAGAGTAGCCACAGAAAGGTGGAAACTTTCGGCCAATTGGGGGGGTTCCAAACTTTGCTCCATAGTTCATCTTTGACTATACGCTCCTTGAGTATTATGTTGTAGGCTTCCCGTGTGGTGAAAGTGCCTTTTTCTTCATAACCCCACCTAAGAATGTCCATCTCCTCCGAAAAAGGAATTTTCCTTTTTTGTAGTTCTGAAGAAAGAGCTTGCTGAGCCTGTTCTGTACCATGCCTTAGGATTTGATCCGCATCGATCCATCTTCTGTGATCCTGTGTGGAGGAAGGCTTCCAAAAATTATTGACCATGTCTAATTCATGCATATCCTGCTCCGGAAGCTGCAGGTGAGAAAGAAGATTCTTAAGCTTTGGCAGCTGCTGCCAGGAGTCCTCCCAGAATCTAGCTGTGTTGCCATTCTTGATTTCCCAGAAGCAATGTTGTTGTATTAATTTCCTGTGTTGTTTGGTTGAGTTCCATATTACTGATCCAGTGTTGTCTTCTGACATACGTATTCGTTCTTCAATCGGACTGTTGCTTGCATATTTGGCGGTCCATAGGGAGGCCCAGGGGGTGAGGGGCGCCGAGAGCCATCTCCACCAAATTTTTGCACCCATGGCTTCGTTGCTGTGAGCCGGATCCCTCAAAACAATGCCACCAGCACATTTTGGAAGGCAGACTTTATCCCATTTGACTAGAGCCCACTTATGGGTAGGACCAGAACTTCCCCATAAGAAGGAAAGTTGGAGTCTCTTGATTTCTTTGAGGACCCATTTGGGGGCAGCCAGAATAAAGAAGAGGTATAGCGACATGGAATGAAGAACAACTTTGATGAGGACTAGTCTGCTGGCCATATTAAGGGACCTATGAGTCCAAAGGAAGAGACGAGCTTCTAATTTTTCCAGAAGGATTTTCCAGGAGGAGTGTTTGAGAGCTGAGACCATTAGAGGCGCCCCAAGATATTTGGACGGTAGAGCTGCAATGGTGAAACCCAGGATACGAGCCATTGCTATTTGAGTTGTAGCAGGGGTGTTGAAAAAAAAGATTTGGGACTTGATTTTATTGACATTGGTTTCAGATGCATTGGAGAAGTCGGATAGAAGAGATTTTAGATGACAGGCTTCCAGAACAGAGGGGTGGCCAAAAAGCATGTTGTCGTCAACAAATTGTTGGTGGGAAAAAGTAGGGGAATTATGAAAAGATAAGCCTTTGATGAGATGAGATTGAAGGGCTAAATGAATGTTGCGACCCAATCCCTCTACCATGATAACGAAGAGGAAGGGAGAGAGAGGATCTCCCGTCCTAATTCCCCTCGAGGGACGAAAAGTAGGTGAAGGTATACCATTGATTAACACAGAAAAGAAAGATGAGGATAACAAACTCATAACCCATCTTACCCAAGGAGGAGCAAAGCCAAAAGCTATTAGAACTTTCCTTATGTAAATCCAGCTTAAACTATCAAAAGCCTTGGATAAATCAATTTTGAGCAGCATACCCGGTTTCTTGGCTATATCTTCAGCGAGTGAATTATTTTGTGAGTTAAGATGATGCCATCAGTTATTTGTCGGCCTTCTACATAACCTCATTGCTCTGGCGAGATTATGAGGGGGAGCAGTAATTTCAGTCGAGAAGCAATCACCTTGGAAACGATTTTGTAAATTATGTTGCATAAAGCAATAGGTCTGTATTTATCAGGAGTACTAGGCTCCGCCTCCTTGGGTATTAGCGCAATGAAGGTGGCATTTAGACCAAGGTACATCCATCTTAACGTTCTCGATTCCTCTACCACTTGCCAGACCTCCAATTTAATCAGGTCCCAAAAGTGATGAAAAAAGTTGGAAGTGAACCCATCCGAACCTGGCGCTTTTCCAGCTTTCAGTTGATGCACAGCCTCTTCTACCTCCTGAAGGTCCACTGGTCTGAGAAGGAGTTGATTATGCTCCTCTGATATTAATTTGGGAATGTTGCTCAGAATAGAATCCATAGCCGACAGTCTATCTATATTTGGTTCTTGGTGAGCTTGCTTGAAGTAGTTGAGGAATTCGCTTTCAATGCCTGTTTGATTTTCAATTCTTTCTCCCTGCTCATTCTGAATATGTGATATAGTATTATGCATTCTGCGTTGAATTGTAGTTCAATGAAAGAATTTTGTGTTTCTTTCTCCCTCCTTCAACCATTTTATTCTTGATTTTTGTCTCCAAAGGGTTTCTTCCTGTTTTGCCCTTTCTAGAATTTGTGATTCCAAAATTTGTTCCTGTTTTCACAGATCTTCAGATCACCCTTCGTTTATGATCCACTGCTGCGCATTCTTCATTTCTTGATTGAGGGCATTTTGAGCCTGGAAAATGTTGCCAAAAGACATATGGTTCCAATGTTTGATTTTGCCTTTGAGGTGTTGTAGCTTCTACTGAAATTGCGACATCTTAGAGCCATTAGGAGGATAGAAGTTTCTCCATTCTGAGCTGATCAGGTTGTTGAAATCCAGATGAGACAACCAGAAGGCTTCAAAACGAGAAGGCCTTCGAATATTATGTCCAGGGCGATTCCATTGAAGGGCAATGGGCCAGTGATCAAAACCTGATAACGGTAAGATGGAAGCCAAGAATTCTCCTCCCACATGAATTGCACTGTCTGACATGAGAAATCTGTCCAGCTGAGAGGAAATCTGATGTGGTCCTTCTCTTTTGTTGTTCCATGTGAAGATCTCGTTGCTAGAGGGGATGTCTATAAGCCAGTTGTTTAGTATGAATTCTTTTAGATGATTCCCCTCTCTGTTTCCTGTGTGTCTACCACCCTTTTTTCCCTCCAACTTTGCAATCATGTTGAAGTTGCCTCCAGAAATCCAAAGAGGGTGTAGCCTATTTCTATTAATATCTGAATGGGTATTCAGGATTTCAATTTTCTTCGTAGTCTCCTGAGGGAAATACACATTGGTCAGATGCCCATAAATGTTGGTACCATTTATATGAAAGATTGCTTGGATGAAGCTTTTATTTGCATGTATATTGTTGAGTTAAATAATGCGCTCGTCCCATAAAATTGCAAGGCCGCCAGAAGCTCCATGAGCATCCACAGCCGTCACTAAGCCACCTGGCCAAGCTTTTGTTGCTATTTTTTCCAAAGTATTTGAGTTACATTTTGTTTCCTACAGGAAAAGAATTTGAGGTTTTTCTTACATGATCATGTTTTTTAGAAGTCTACTTTTCTTTGTGCTATTAAGCCCTCTAATATTCCAAGAGATCAACTTCATTGGGAAGAGTTGGGAAAGTATTTAGTTAGCTTGGCATATCTGCCTGACTCCATTAGAATTTCACCTATTCTGATGGTTCGTTGGAGATCGGTTTTCCTTCCACGTTTTTTGTTGTCTTTGGCAATAAACTTTCCATCACAAGTGCTTCCAATTTGGACCCCAAGAGAATGATGTCTTTGAATTCGCAAGAGGACTGCTACCAGGTTGTCTACTTGTCGTTCTGGGATTTTGTCAAAGCTTTTTGTTTTGCATGCTTGCTCTAATCCTAGAATGTCCAGTTCTCCAATGTCAATGCTTTCAGGTTCTTCCTCCATGAACTGGTATTCTTGAAGTTTTGTACTTGCTTCTACAGCTGTGTTGGGATCGGATGGAGTAGTTTCGACCTCCATTCCTTGAGAGATTCCAACAGGGGTTTTTGATTGAGTGTAGGAGATAGTCTTATTGGACAGAGGATCTTCTGGGAGGAGTGAGGGATCTTTCATCGCTTCTTGTTTATCATTATAGCTTCCTTTTTCAGGAAGGGAAGGGCTTTCAGAATCAGGTTTGCCTACAGTAGCCAGAGCTTCAAAACTGTTGCTGGTAGAGGGTTTGGAAGGGTTGGCTAAATGAATCTTGGAATTGGTAGCTGTTTTTTTGTTGTTTCTTCTACGGCTCGCCACTTTGGTAAATCCATCTGGAGCTGTCTTGTCCGAGGTCATCTGGGAAGAGGCATTTTTATTCTGAGGGCAATCTCTAAATAAATGGCCTAGATCGTGACATTTTCTACACCGAAATGGAACATGCTAGTAATCAATAGGCTGGATCCATTCAATATCATCATGAAAGAAACTTACCGCATCCGGCAGGCTTGATTGAGATGCATGTAGACACAGATCTGGGCATAAGATGTGTACCGGCTGATTTTTGTTTCCTCTGCTATTTTGATGAACTCTCCCAGTGCATTTCCTATTTCCTGTAAAGAATCTTCCTCCCAATACTCCACAGGGAGTGAATAAAGCTGAATCCAAACCGGAGCCCAGCTGAGATCTTCCTTATCAAGATTGAAGCGCTCAACCCATTCTCTGAGATACAGACCTGCTGCATTAAAGAAGTATGGCCCTCCGTCCAGGACCCTGTTCTTGTCCTCTAAGCAGTTAAAAATGGTTGTAAAAAAGCCTTTAGGCCCTCGTTGCAGGGTAATGTGTCCTTTTGGGCTCCATTTGGAGGCAATCCAACCTTTCAGCGCCTTCTCAGTTGGCCATAGTCCTATAAATTTGCCTATTAGCGCATGGTCCTTCATGAACTGTATCCTGGGATTGATTCTGTGGCTTGGAAACTCTACTTTCGGTCTTACTGCGGCTACTAGCTTGCATGTCGAAGAAGTGGCCTTGGGATGATCTTTTTTGTCCTGAGCAATGCCTTGATGTGAATTTTTATCTGTACTCTTGTCAGTCTGCATGTTAGTATTGTCGTTTTCTTCACTTTTGCGCTGCTCACCATCGTCCTTTGGGGGAGGTGCAGCCTCCTCCCCTTGAGGTGGAAACATGGAATGTAAGGTCGTCTGCAGTGAAAGGCAGAACGCAGAACAGCTGGGATCTGCCAATGCTGAGCGCGGTCAGGAGTACTCTGCCGCAGCAGGCTTTACAGAAACCTTAGCAGGAAGATCCTTCTAATATAAAGTTGGAGGCAGACCAAATACTTTAGGACCCACTGAAAAGCAAAGTTGGTCACATTGCAAGTCTGTCTTGGGGTGGTACACCTGGTCCAACCATCAAAAGCAACTAAACAGAATTAAGGCTTGGCTTGACAAGGCCCATACAAATATGCAAGTCACCATTTCACAGAAAATTCAACAATCTGTCTTAGAGGAAGGATCCAATAACAGGATTGAATCACTTACCTCTTGTTACCACTATGGTTTGCAGAGGGAGTTTTAGGCCTCCACCAAAGTTGTTTTACAAGCTGAATAACACACTTCTAAACTCCAAAGAGTGTATTTATACCAGGATGAGCATTCGGAATCTTGTCCCTCCACCCACAAGTCGGTACAAGGCAATATTTTTTTGGTTCCAGCTTTGTTCCTTAATAAGCAGTTAATTGCAAGATGAATTTTGTCATATCAAACATGAGAGGCCCATTGGATTGTGAAGAAGATCTAGTTGCATGATGTTGCTGGGTAACAACTATGCCTACCAGAACTGTATAGAGTTTTTCCTCCATTTATAGTCCTAATGGTCTTATTGGGCAGATTTACTTATACAAGTGCATGACCTAGTCCCTCTTAACTGTTAAATGGATTTGGAGGAGTCTTTAGTATGGTCAGGTAGACCAAATACTAGTTATCTAGTTGCATGATGTTGCTGGGTAACAACTATGCCTACCAGAACTCTATAGAGTGTTTCCTCCATTTATAGTCCTAAAGGTCTTATTGGACAGATTTACTTATACAAGTGCATAACCTAGTCCCTCTTAACTGTTAAATGGGTTTTGGAGGAGACTTTAGCATGGTCAGGTAGACCAAATACTTTAGGACCCACTGACAAGCAAAGTTAGTCACATTGCAAGTCTGTCTTGGTGTTATCAGGCGTTCATTTGCAAAGGAAACACAATTCTGAGGGTGGTACACCTGGTCCAACCATCAGAAGCAACTAAACAGAATTAAGGCTTGGCTTGACGGGGGCCATGTGAATATGAAAATCGCCATTTTCACAGGCAACTCGACAAATTCCATCTAAGCAAGACAATTCAATAACAACAGGATTGCATCACTTACCTGTTGTTACCACTATGGTTCTCAGAGGGGGTTTTAGCCTCCGCCAAAGTTGCCTTGCACAGTGAATGACCCACTTTTTAACTCGAGCATATTCATATCACGATAAACATTTGAAATCTGTTCCTCCAACCACAAATCAGTAAAAGCCAAAATTAATTTGTTCCAGCTTTATTACTTAATAAGCAGTTGATTGCAAGATGAATTTTATCACATCAAACATGAGTGGCCCATTGGATTGTGAACAATATCTAATTGCACGATGTTGCTGGGTAAGAATTATCCCTACCAGAACTGTATAAAGCTTCTACTCCTAATGGTCTTATTGGACAGATTTACTTTTACAAGTAAATATCCTACTCCCTCCTGACTGTTAAATGTATTCTGGAGGGGACTTTAATATGGCCAAGTAGGATCACTATAAAGTTGGAAGGAGACCAAATACTTTAGGAGCCACTAAAGTGCAGAGTTGGTCACATTGCAAGTCTGTCTTGGGGTTATCAGATGTTAATTTGCAAAGGAAACACAACTGGGAGGTTGCTACACCTGGTACAAACATCAAAAGCAACTAAACAAAATTAAGCCTTGGCTTGACAGGGGCCATGCAAATATGCAAGTTGCCATTTTCACACGCAACCCAACAAGGTTTGTCTTAGATGGAGGATTCAATAACAGGATTGAATCACTTACCTATTGCCACCAATATGGTTCTCAGGAGTTTCAGGCCTTCACCAAAGTTTCCTTATAAGCTGAATGGCCCACTTTTAAACTCAAGAGTGTATTCGTACCATGATGGACATTTTGAATCTTGTCCCCCAACCCACAAGTTGGTGTGACTGTGGACCAAAATTAATTAGTTCCAGCTTTGTTCCTTAATGAGCAGTTGAATGCAAGATGAATTTTGTCATATCAAACATGAGTGGCCCATTGAATTGTGAACAAGTTCTAATTGCATGACGTTGATGGGTGACAATTATGCCTACCAGAACTGTATAGAGATTTTCCTCCCTTTATACTCTTAAGGGTCTTATTGGGTAGACTTATTTATACAAGTGGATAACCTAGTGCCTCTTTATTGTTAAATGGAATTTCAAGGAGACTTTAATATGGTTAAATGAGATCACTATAAAGTTGGAGGGAGACCAAATACTTTAGGACCCACTGAAAAGCAAAGTTGATCACATTGCAAGTCTGTCTTGGGGTTACCAGATGTTAATTTGCAAAGGAAACACAAGTGGGAGGGTGCTAAACCCAGTCCAATCATCAAAAGCAACTGAACAGGATTAAGGATTGGCTTGACAGAGGCCATACAAATATGCAAGTCACCATTTTCACATGCAAATTAACAAAGGATTCAATAACAGGATTAGATCACTTAACCATTGTTAAGACTATGGTTCTCAGAAAGAGTTTTAGGACTCCACCAAAGTTGCCTTACAAGCTGAATGACACCCACTTTTAAACTCAAAACAGTGTATTCGTACCATGATGAACATTTGGAATCTTGTCCCTCCACCCACAAAGATAATTGAGTTTGGACTTTATGGTGGGAGACATTTGTGCAAAGAGAAACAACATGGTCCATTCCTAATAGTTAGAGTATAAGCCTCCACCAAAGTTTCCACACAAGCTAAATGATTCGCTTATATACTGAGAAGAGTGTATCCATGCCCATGATAAAAATTTGAAATCTTGTCACTCATCCAGAGGATAGATGAGGTTGAACATCATGGTGGGAAGCAGTTGTGCAAAGAAGAAAAATGGCCAGTGATCGTAATAGTTGGATTCAGCTATGGGAGAGGATGGCCCATTTCCTCCCAATTTATGAATGGATAATTGAGGAATACACTGTATGATTTGATGGGATCGCTATATAGTTGAAGGAAGATTAAATACTTTGGGGCTCACTGAGAAGCAATGTTGGTTTCATTGTAAGTCTGACTTGGGGTTATCAAGCTTAACTTCATGAAACATTTGGAAGCAAGTGGGTGGTACAATTGCTCCAATGTCAAAAGGGAATGAACAGAACTCAAACTCAACAAGGAACAAATATGCAAATATTAACGTTCACAAGGAAGCCTAGAAGGTCTTACAAGAGAATTTAATAAGGTCAGCTCATGTGATACTGCTACCACTATGTTAAATGGGCAAAGCTTTGGATCAAAAGTTAAAACTAAAGTTGCCTCACATGCAGAAGGCTTCTCTTGGACTCGGATGAGTGTATTCATGGCATAATGAGGAGTTGCAATCTCATCCATAGGCTATGTTACTAGATCTTTCAGCCTAAGGGAATGTATCCCGAGATCTCATTCATACCCTTGGATCAGATCCAGATTTGGATACTTCTAGATCCATCTAGGATCTGCTCCAAAAAAAAGGGTCCTTAAAAATGAAATATATCAGATCATTAACCAACAAACATGTCTGATCTTGTACAGCGATACAACCACTTAACCCTGTCAATTGTCCACTGACCTCCCTGTAGCCATAAATTCACTCTACCTTGACATTGACAGCTAGTTGAAGTCAACAGTGGTTTGTTGCCAGAATCAAGGGGAAGATGGTGCAAATGGGAGAGATTGCAAACCATGTGAATTGATGGTGCAAATGGGGACCAATTGCAGTTGGAATTTGAACAAAAAATGGTTGGGTATATGTTATAATATTTGCACGACTACTTCCTTGGGTCGTACGTTGTGTTAGACACAATTGGGGGAGGAGGGGGTCGGGAGGAGGGAGTGGTAATAGGGAGGTGGAAGACCTCTTGCACTGGGGTTTAGGGGCAGTGCCACCAAAAAAAGATTTTTGGTTGGTTTTTTGCATTCGTTTTTGGCAGTTTTCGACACACAATTTGTGCTTTTAGCGGTTTTGTGGTGCATGTTGGTTTAACCCATCGTTTTGTAGTTTTGATTAAGGAATTACGGTTATATTCTAATACAGGGTAAATGGGATGGTGGTTTATGGCTGTTACACACCCACCCACACCCACACACACACACACACACACACACACACACACACACACATATATATATATATTGTAATAGTTTAAAGAGGAATATATTGAAAAATATGTTTGGTCTTTCCCAGGTTGGGTTTTCATGGTTAAATCTGTGTTAATGTCTGTTTGCCATTGCATCTTTTCTGTTTTATTAAGGACCTGTTTGTACAAGGTTAAAAGCTACAAAACTGAAATATAGTTTAAGAAAAATAAATGCATATATTAACTTAAAGTTTAAACTTTATGATATTCATTTCAATTTGAAACCTAATTTTATATATATTGACTTTAGTTTAAGATTTAACAAATATATATAAAGTTTATACACTGTCCATTATTTTTAAAACCTACAAAATTGAAATATAATTGAAGTTATAAAACAACAAAAAATTTATATAAGTTTAAAACTTGTGATATTCATTTCAGTTTGAAATTTTTTTTATATATATTGACTACAGTTTAAAAGTTCATAAATATATAGAGATTTTATACGCTGTCCATTATTTTTAAGAAACACTAAATTTTTAAATTTTAAATTTTAACTATGTTTCTTAAAAAGAAACACTAGATATTTAAAATTTTGTTTATATATATATATAGAGTTAGTAGAAAGGAAATTTACAAAAAAAAAACTATAATATATTAACTTAAGAATATAATATATTTATTATTTTATATAAATGTTTGAAATTAAAAATATATATAAAGTTACATATTTTAATATTTTCATATATTTTAATTTTTATAAATTTTATTTTTTAATTAATAATAAATATATATTTATATTGTTTGTGCTGCCACCCCGATGGGTGTGACCCATGCCCGTGCACGAAGCCATGAAGGCAGCCCTCAGCGCACCTTTGAGATCTCTGAGAACAGCACACGGTACAAGGCTCCAACAGGGATCCATCTAGCAGGTTCAAAGAGCAAGGTGTCCGCTTGGGCATCGGATCGCGAGGACGCTAGGGATTGCAACAGGCCTCGCTCCACTCAGTTATACCATCGTCCTTATCGTTACCTCTTTATTTCCAACTTCCCATCTGGTTTTTATCGCTTGGAATTGGACTATTCTAGGTGTAATGTCACCAATTGATTAATTGCCCAAGGGAGGACAAAATAGCCTATCCAACCATGTAGGCTATAGTCCTAATAAAGGGGAAAAACCAAAATTTTCCAATGTTGGGGCAACAACATTGTGTAAATGTTGGGTCGGCTGTGGCAAAAAAAAACCCAAAATTGTGGGTTGCATTCACAACCCCTAACATTTGGGAGCCCATGAAGGAATCTATAAATAGAGGAGAGTTGGAATCAATTTCGATCATCAATTTGGATTGGATATCTGTTTTCATGAGCTGAGGCTCTGAGGGTTTAAGAGTCCTCTTTGATTAACTTCGGTGGAGGTGATCCCACCCTATCTAATCCATTGTCTAGTTTTGGTGGAGCTGATCCCACCCTAACTAGACACTCTCTTTCTTTGTTTTGGCACAGGATATTCTCTTGGAGTAAAGCAAATCTGTTATGGCCAGCAAGGAAGATACTCTCTAATCAAGAAATTTACCCTCTCATCTGCAGCCTGAGGCAGTTTTAGAGAATACAGTCGTGCTAAACCAAAGATTTGAGGACTGTTTCCAGCCGCAAGCAAACCAGGGCCTCAAGGCCATAGGGTCAGAATTTGCCAAAAGTTGGACCTGTTAATGCCTAAATGCAGGGTCGCAAGGGCCACTGAGCCAAAATTTGTCGAACACTGGACCTGTTAATGCCTAATTGCAGGGCCAAAGGGGTTAGTTCTCCTTGGAAAGAAGCAGACACAAGCTCAGTCACATGTTAGCTCAAATTCTGGTACAGCGAGTTAATCAGGGCGGGACAGACTCTCCAAAACAGCAATCTACCAGGTACACATCAGCAGCAAGTCAAGCAGAAGTCAGTCCGGAAGCCGCAACCCATACTTCCAAGGCCTGTGGATAACAGCAAGACCATCAGTCAATCATTCTGTGAGTTGATTTAAGCTGTGTGGAATCAGTTATTGAGTGAAGTGGATGATTTACAGTGCTGTAGGTTGTGGTAGCAAGTGTTGAATTAGAATTAATTTGTGAAAACTGGAAGAATTGATACTGTTGGGGTGAACAGCCCTAGTCAAATATTGTGGGGTCAAACATCAGCTACTAGAGTAGGCAGTAAGATTAGAGTAGGTTCAGCAGACAGTAAAACTAGTATAAGAACTTCTGGATTTGACATTGCATATTTACAATTCCATCTCATTTTACTGAACTGTGACACTACAACAGTATTGGTTTGATTATTGGTTAAATGCAATCTTTGTTACATCAGGCAGTCAATCCTGGATCATTGTGATTCTATTATATTACTGTTGAATTTTATATTTGTTTTCAAAAAGGAGTCCTACTGTTTAGAAATGTTCCTATTCATTTTGTTGAAAAGAGAACCCTAGCCAGAATAGAAAACCAAAGGGCAAAATTACCCTAGGACATTACAGTGGTATCAGAGCTGGCTCTCCTGCCAGCCTGGAGGGTTATGAGAAAATGTGGTAGCAAGCATTAATTGAACACTGAGTTTTTGCAAATATTCAAAGATCGTGTCAAAGAAAGTATTGGAAGGGGAAAACGGATTGAAGAATAGATAAAGGCACACCCAAATGGTTGGTCATGGCTATACAAGAAGCAGACAAGTGCCCACCATACTCTAGTAGAAGAGGAGAAGAAACATGATGATGATATTCAAATATCTGCTTCAAATCATTTAGCAGCTACAATGCTGAATATGGAGAAGATACAGGACAGCAAGTGTGGACAGGTCAATCTCACGGCAGTGTGGAAAAAGTCAGGAAAAAATCGGGATTAAATCCCCAAAACGCGATTTTTTTGGCTGGCCGATTAAATTGGCCATTTTTTGCCGATTTTTTCCCAGTCGAAAAAGTCGGGATTAAATCGAGACGTTTTCCAAAAAATCGTGGTAGTTTCTTTAATGATTTTCTTTTGTTTGAAAAAATCGGGATTTTATTGAAAAAATCAGGATTTTATTGAAAAAGTCGGGATTTTATTGAAAAAGTCCAGATTTTATTGAAAATGAATATTTTTGTATTTTTTTTAATTTTGCCGACTTTTTCAAAAAACTCCCGACTTTAACCACTTTTTCAACTTTTGGACCCTTGCCGATTTAATCCTGACTTCGACTTTTTCCACATTGATCTCACCACATAAGCTGTGATTCAGTGGAGAAGAAGCATGATGATGATATTGAAATGTCTTCTTCAAATCAATTAACAGTTATAAACGCTGAATATGCAGAAGATACAGAGCAGCAAGAGCAGAATAGTCAGGGTGAGATTTAAGGAGTGAATCAATTTCACTACCTAAGCTGTGATTCAGTGGAAAGGAAGCATGATTGTGAATATCCCAAGACCGAACTGTGTGACCAAAATAGTTACAGGAGAGAGCAGTTGGCAAGCCAGGGAAGGGATTTATTAAATGAATGTCCAAAAGGCTGCATTGATGTAAAGAATAGTGTGAGATGCAGAAGAGGGAATGCAGTGCGAAATCCAAGGTTACTTGGGAGCGGGAGCGACAATTTCAAAAGCTCCCGGTTAGGGAGCAAATCCCGGAGCGCTTTTACATATATATATATATATATATATATATATATATATATATATATATATCTTTATTTTGATGCATATATGTCAACAAAAACATGTAGAATGATGAATTAGATATAAAAAACATTAAAAACATAGATTGAACCATATAAAAACAATCATCTAGAAGTTATAATCTTCATCAACCATGTCCACAAGTTAGTAACATACAACCTAAGTAACCGGATTCGTCCAAACCCCCTGTTGAATCCGAATCCTGTGAATCAGATACGATTCGCCAGGAATTCGAATCCCATAACAGGATTCGATGTGTCCGTACAGGATTCGTACGAATCCCGTACAAGCACATCGAATCCCGATTCTGGGATTCATATCCCAGAAAAACGACTTCCGCGGGTTAAAAAGCATGCTATTCCTTCTATTATTCACCTGTACAAATCTCGTACAGGCACATCGAATCCCGATTCTGGGATTCGTATCCTAGAAAAACGACTTCCGCGAGTTAAAAAGCATGCTATTCCTTTTATTATTCACCTTATTTCTCATTTCATTTTGCATAGTTTGAGCTATGGGCAAGAAGTTAAGGGTTTGGAGCAAGAAGCTAAGGGAGTAAAGCGTTTGGCAAGGAGATTCAAGCACCAGGTAAGTGCATTTCAGCGCCATTTTTTTGCATTTCTTATTCTATTACAGCAATTAGTATATGATTTTTTATTTACAAATTTTTGCATGTTTTGTTCATTTTTTTTTACAGTATTCATGGCTCAATCAAAGGCAGCAGTTAGGGGGCAAAGGAAGGGGAAAAATGTCTCCATTGGAGATGCCCCTCCTCCCCCAATATCATCAGAGTCTGCTGCAAGTAATGTTGAGGGAAGAAAATGACCTAAAGACAACATTGAGAAATATCCCTTGTGGAAGTATGTCACAAGAGAGGATGGGACAAGCACCAAGGGGAAGGGAGGAGGGAATGTGCAATGGAGATGCAACTTTTGTCACATTGCTCTCAAAAGCACAATTTTCTGTGTGAAAGGCCATTTGTTGGCTTTACCAGGTTGTGGAATTGGAGTTTGTTAAGATGTTCCTTTACAAAAGAGGAAAGAAATGGACAAGGAGTCCAATGTTGGTATGGAAAATGTGGCTGCAAAATCAAGAAAAACCAAGAATGAAGACCCCCTTCCATTTTTGAGGAAAGGCACCACCAAATTTCCATTTGAAAGTTCTACTTTTGTTGGGGAACAATCAGCAAAAAGAAGAGCAATTGCACTTGGTCCAATGGACAAGATTTTCCAAAAATAAAGACAGGAAGAGCTTGATCTCACCATTGCCTTCTTCTTCTATCAAAACTTCATATCATTTAATGTTGCACGCTCACTTCTATTTATTGAGATGTGTCGAGCTCTAACTCAAGGGGCTCCATCAGGGAATGTGCCTCCCAAGCCAGAGAAGCTGAGAATCACATTATTGACAAAGGCAAAAAAAAGAGGTGCAAAAAATGCTTGAGCCTATTGTAGCATCATGGCCAACATCTGGGGTTAGCATTGTTTCTGATGGATGGACAGATCCAGCACGACACCCAATCATCAACTTCATGGTGTCTTCCTTGAATGGTCCAATTTTCTTGAAAACAGTGGATACACTTGGGGAATACAAGGATGCACAATTTATTGGCAAGTTATTTATTAAAGCTATAGAAGATGTAGGTGTTGATTCTTGTGTGCAAATAATTACAAATAATGCACCTGTTTGCAAGGCTGCTAGCATGATTGTGGAAGCTAAATATCCACAAGTGCTTTGGACACCTTGCATTGTCCATTCATTGAACTTAGCACTGAAATCCATTGCTTCTGATGTGCTTTGGATTGGTAACATTATTGAGGATGCATGATATATCCGTAACTTTGTGCAAAATCATACAAATGCCCTCACTATCTACAAGGAGTACACCAATCTATCATTGTTGAAGATTGTTGATACACGGTTTGCCTCTTCATTCATGATGTTGAAGAGGTTGAGGGAGGTCATGACCGCTCTTGGGTCCATGGTTATCTCTGAGTTTTTGTCTCTTTGGAGAAAGACAGATCAGGTAGCCTCTAAAAGAGTGAAGGACACAGTGCTAGATGACGCTTGGTGGGAGAGGGTAGATCTAATTATTCGGATCATGTACCCTATCCTTTCTTTGCTTCGATTTGCAAATACAGACAAACCCATCCTAGGAGAAGTTTATGAGGGATGGGATTCCATGATTGAGTCTGTGAGGAGCATTATTCTATAGAGTGAGTGCCCCGAGTATGAGACATCACAAGAGGCCTTTTGTGATACTATACAGGATATTCTTATCAGCAAATGGGACAAGAATTGTACACCTTTACATTGTTTCGCTCACTCATTGAACCCAAAATACTATAGCCATGAGTGGCTGAATGGTGGACCTTCCCGCAGATTCCCTCCTCACATGGATGGTGAAATCTCACAGGGGAGGAAAGAGGCATTCAAGTGGGTTTTTCAGGATAGTGCATTGCTTGATGAGGTGGAGGATGCCTTTACAGACTTTTCCACTGGCACTGGTCGATTTGCAGGGTATGATGTGATTAGAGACAAGGGAGCTAAGAAGCCCTTTTCTTGGTGGGCAAATCATGGGGCAACACGCCCTCCTCTTCAGCAATTAGCCATGAGGCTCCTCTCTCAGGTGACTTCATCCTCTTGTTGCGAGAGGAATTGGAGCACATATGGGAATTTGTATAGTGTGAAGAAGAGCAGGCTTGAGCAGTCCAGGGCAAAAACAATGGTGTATGTGCACACCAACCTTCGTCTTATTTACAGGCAAAAGGAAGAGTGGTTGAGGGGAAAGACAAAGATGTGGGATGTCTTTCCTGATGATATGGATCTAGACAGCAATGTTGAGTTGGCATTCGCCAACATGGATCTCAATGATCCAGTGCTAGAGCCTGTTAGATTTGATGACTTAGAGGAGTCATCCTCCACACCAGCAGATGCAGAGGTGTGGATACAGGGGGGGAGGAGGATGCAGAGGAGAGCAGTGGTGACCATGATGATGAGGACATTGATGTTGATTCTGATGATGACTCTAAGGATTGATGACTACCTATTGCCTTGAGGCTTGTAGACCTGTAATTGTTTTATATTTTCTATTTCTATTTTCCATTGGCATTGCACCAACACTACCTATGTAACACATTTTGATTTGACGACTTAATGAGAAAACTACAGTTGTCAGTGTCTTTATCTTACTATCTTGTAGTTGTAAGTTGTCTTTCATTTATGAATTATGAATCATGATTTATGTGACCACTGACAATGACATGTATTTGAATTTTCAATTTTGTATGTACTATGCATGCTATAGATGAAAATCTAAGTTTGAAATCAATGAATTTGTTTCATTAATTAGAATTTGTGTAAGAAATATCTAATTTTTGATATATATAAATATATAGAATCCTACGTGTCCTGTTCTGGGGGGTCAACGTGTCCGAATCCGACACTCGAATCCCTGAATCCTATGAATCTCGAATCCCCGTGTCAGGTGACTTAGCATACAACATATTGAGTCTCATGATTCATCAATCTTAAAGTTTCAAACTTCCAAAATTCAATAGATAACATTTATCATCATTATTCACCAAAGTTGTACTCGTAAGCTAAGTGTAACCATGACAACAAATAATATCTAACATGAAATGAAATGTTATAAAATGAAATGAAATGAAACAACTTTCAACTTTCATGAAGCATCATATTCATAATTCATTACTAATGA